>PVIR01007513.1:0-60497 GCA_004026965.1 Petromus typicus | reverse complement strand
ATCCATTCCCCAGGCCTGACCACTGCTCCCTGAAAGGCTCAAGTGCCCAAATCCCACCACTCTGTTAGTCTTCTGTGCTGGGAACTATAAAAATAAAGTCTTTCCATGCTTATGCCATGCTCCTCATCTTTGTCCACATGTATCTCCATCTCCATGTCTCATTCGTGCTAGCTTGGTGAGGCACTCTGAGCCGGCACCACCACTTCTGTATAACAGATGAAGAAACATGAGGCCAGAAAGGTGGAGCCCTTGGTGACAACACACAGCTGTGAGTCCAGGGATAGAGACCCCTTTTCCTGCTATTTCCTAAAATCAATGTGCCTTCAGGGCTGGGAGGGTGAAGGCCAGTCCTCTGTGGGCTGTGTCCCTCTGAAGAATCCAGAGCTCTTCCTCAAGCTACTGGAGCTCCAGGAAGGTGACAGGTGGGAGAGGAGGTGAGAGAGGCCTGAAGTCCTCTGCTTGTGTCAACATCCTCCCAAGTTCAATGGCTGCTTGCAGGACTGCCAGGTCATGGATCTATCTCCCCCACGAGACTAAACTTGCTATAAGTAGGAACCTGGCCTAACCTGTGCCCTGTACCAGGCCAGAACTTGAGGTGCACGTTTAGTGACTGACATAACAGATCAGGGGCCCCCAATTCCCAAGCCACAGTCTGGGACTGGTCCATAACCTGTTAGTAGCCACATAACAGGAGGTGAACAAGAGAGGACAGCTTCATCAGTACTGACAGCTGCTTCCCATCACCCACGTCATACCTGCCTTTACATCCGTCAAACCAGCACAGGCTTTGGATTCTCATAGGAGCCCGAGGGAGCTACATATTCGAGGATCTAGGCTGTGAGCTCCTTATAAAGGCCTAAAGCTTGATAATCTGAGGTAGAGCTGAGGCTGTGCTGCTAGCACCGTGGAGCAGCTGCAAACACAGATCAACTTAGCAAAAAGGTCCTGAAAGCACACAGACCATAATCAGACTTGCTGATTCATATCAAAACCCACTCAGTGAGTCACAAGTGACAATTAAGCTGCAGCTGGTAGCAAGATTTATAGGTGACAAGTGAGTAGATGTACTTCAGTGGTACAGCTGCATCTGCTGTCAAAATCCGACACTTATTTCAGTCTGTGCCCATTATTTCATTTACCACTTCTGTCCACGTCTCTCTCCTCTCTTGTCTCAGTCACAGTTTAGGTTACCCACAAGCTAACTTGAGCTAAAATGAGTAAAAAACAAACACCTCTGGAGTCTTTCTTTGAAAAGGAGGAAAGACCCAGTGAGACAGCATAAGACTCTACGATGCCAACAAAAAGAAAGAAAGTCCTAACCATTTAAAAGAAAATACTAAGTGCTCTATTTAAAGTACAGTTCCTTGCAAGAGGTGATTCACAGTTCCCAAGCCCACTTTGTAGAATATAGGGTAACAGCTATCCCTTAATGCCATAGAAACCTTCAAAACTGCTTCACCACATGGAGATCAAACACCCTGTATCAAAAGACAAGCCTTTGGAGTTTTTCAAAGGGTAAAAAATGTGAACAACAAAAACAGAAGCAATTAATGAAGGCCACCACTTCATTACATGTGTCTGCACCGAGAACACTCTTCTTAGTAGCTGACCACATGGCTAATGCTAAGTAGCCCTTTGCTACTGGTGAAGCGTTGATCCTGTCTGCTGCTAAGGACATTTGTTGGGAAATTGTAGGAAAGGAAGCAGTTCAAAGAGTGGCATATGTTCCTCTATCAGCCACCACTGTAACCAGAACTGATGGAATGGGAGAGAATACCGAGTGTTCGAGAGGGTTAACGAGCCACTGTGTATGTCATCCAGGTTGACAAATCTACTGATGCTGACAGGAAGGCAACAGTGGTTATTTTGGTGCAGTGTATTTTTTAGGAGAATGTGCATGAGGTTTCTCAGTGAACATCCTGAGTGTTGGTTGTCAACCAACACCACAACTGCAGAATTACTCAAGTGTTGGAATGATTACACACCAGGAAAACTGAATCAGTCATTGTGTGTCTGTACACACACAGATGGAACAGCTGCCATGACTGATTTTCTGATTTTACTACTCAGGTCAAAGAGATTACCTCTTTTTAAAAGATTAATTTAATTGGTCCATTTTAGATATATATAATGATAACATCAGTCATAGGGAATTTGTACCTGTACGTGATATCTTGATTCTTTTTCTCTCCCTTCCCTTCCTCTCCCTTCAACCCCTCTTCCATTTGCAAAAAGCCTTCCTTCCATTTTTTTCCTTCTATTCAATGAGTTTGCTTTTAAATGTGGTTCAACACTCTGTGTCATCTCAGAGAAATACTGGCTGGCTGAAAAAAAAGTCATCTGAACTGAAAAATATTTTCACAGGAGGTGATTAAAACTATCAACCAAATTAAAGAGCATGCCCTAAACTCAAGTCTGTTCTCACAGCTCTGGCTTGGGGATGGACACAGAGTTCACACATCTTCTCTTCTACACAGATGTGAGATAGATTTCTAAAGGTAGATCACTAGCCAGAGTTTTTTGCGTTTCAAGAGCCACTCCCAATATTTCTTTTAGAAAAAGAATCACAATTGGCAGCACATTTCAGTAACACCACGTGGCTCACAAAACTTCCCTTCTTGGGTGATGTACTTGGCCCTTTCAGTAAATTCAATCTGTCACTGCAAAGGAGAGCAACTGTTTTCAAGTTGAGAGTTAATGTGGCTGCATTCAAAGCCAAACTGGAAATATGGGGCGACTACTATACGCTGACATTTTTTTGACAAGTTTCAAACATTAGTAGAGATTTTGAAAGATATTTAGTGTCTTTGTCATTTTGTAAATAGCTGGGACACAATATCCAACATCTACAATGTATGTCAAGGGAGAGAGGTGCATTTTGGCTCATAGTTCCCGAAGTTTCAGTCATGGCTGGCCGGGTTCTCAGACATAGGAGAGCACAGTGGGGTGGCCTATTGTGAAGGAATGCTATTTGAGTCATGGTGGGCAAGAAGCAGAGGGAAGGGAGGAACTGGGGTTGTGTCCCCCGTGACCCTCTTCCTATCGGAAAGTCCACTAGAGAACCCTGAGGATCCACTCACCTCCCAAAAGCTCTGCCTCTAAATCCTAAAGGTCACTGGGAGATGTTCTACATGTAAACCATAATTCGGAGCCAGGGTTTTGCTCTCCTATCTGCCTGTGACCACATATCTCAGCTCTGAAAAGAGTTGGAGCATGACTTCCCAATCACAGAAGACCCCAAACTGGGAAGGATGGATCCTCAACCCATTCATGAATAAGGCAGGTGAAGTGATCTTGTCCACACTAAAAGAGGATCAGCTGCTTGAGATCAGAAATGATAGCGGTCTTAAAAGTATGTTTGAGGCAACGTCAAGTGTCTGCATGTTCAAAGTCAAAATGGCTCTCAAAACGGCTACTAAAGCACTAAAAAAACCTGCTTCCATTTCCAGTGTCCCATCTTTGTGAAGCAGGGTTTTCTTCAGTGACAGCGATCAACATGATATTGTAGAGTGGACTAGACATAAGCGGCACACTTCAGGGTCACTGTGTAGCATCACCTCAGATAATACTGTCCCATTTCTGGGAAAGAAGCTCAGGCCTCCTACTAATCAATCTGAATTATGTAAGTTATATTATACAATGTATTAATAGTAGAAACAAAGTACAGAGTGGGTATAATGTGCTTAATTTATCCCCAAGCCACTTCTTCCTCCCTCCAGTCTATGGAAGAATTATCTTCCCTGAAACCAATCCCTGATGCCAAAAAGCTTGGGAACTGCAGCTGGAACAGATCACCGAGTCCCTGCATATTCTGAGCACCACCCTTGGTCTGGGTTAAGCTCCTAGTGAGGTGGGCAGCAGCAGGCTGAGCACCAACGTGCCTCCAGCACAGCCAAGCAGTGGGTGAACAGTTAGGTCCACAAATGTGTGGGACTGGTGGTGGCACTGCTGTGGTATGAGGGAGGGGAAGGGAAAGCTGTGGGTGAGAAGGGGCCCTTGAAGCAGAGAGAATGGGCCAGTAGACACAGTGGGGGCGTCGCCAGACTGGGACAGGCACTGTGGCCAGAGGGGCCAATGGAAAGAAACCAACCAAAGGACTGGTGTGGGAGCAGGTCTAACAGGACCTTGTTGACCTTCTGGGGACTCCAGAAGCTAAAGGCATCAGTGAGCAGATGTGGGCTGCGACCCTTTCCTTGTTCTGAAGGATGGCTTTGACTGCAGTCAGGTGAGGGACTGGAGAAACAGCCCGGAGGCTGGGGCTGCACCAGAGCGCCCGGGACTGGGCAGCAAAGGCACAGGGAGTGGTGACACTTCGGATATGCTTTGAAGACATGGCACAGGAGGGAAACAGCTCTGGTCTACATGCCTAGGAGGACAGAACTGTCACTTATACAGAGGCTCGAAGGAGAAAGCAAGGAGCAGGGAGGGGTGGGCTTCACCAGATGCCCCAAGATGCCACATCAGCAGCAGCAGGACTGGAGGCCCAGCTCAGGGAAGACCCTATATGACAGTGCTCAGAGATGGGAGACACAAGGCCACCCCAGAGGGAGCCTGGCAGGGAAGTGACCATAGGCCTAGGCAGCCTATAGGTCAAGGAAACTGGTCAGATGATGAACTGGCCACCAGACTCTAAAAACCGGAAGTCACCAGGATGGCCTGACTGAGGGGCTCAGGAAGAGGAAGAGAAGACAGCTTGTGTGTGGGAAGCTGTCCTGGGCAGGAGCAGCTGAGAGGTGACATAAGTAGGAATTCTGCCAGAATCCTGCCATGCTGTGAGGTGACAACAGGGCCAGGAAAGTGCTATAGGTTTCAAAATGGCTACAAGGAGGCCTCTGTGCATTCTCACCATGCAGAAAGATACATGGTTGAGGTGATGAATACATGAATTACTCAAATTTGCTCAATACCCTATACATATATACCATTGTTATATATCAATTTAAAAACTGTTTACATTTTTAAAATTTACCCCAAATGAGTCGTGGCTAGGAGGAGTATGAGGCCAAGAACAGAGGTCTGCTTTCTGTTTTTGCTTTTCTAGACAGGGAAGCCTGCAGCCACCTGGGGCTGCTGGGGAAGGGAGTACAGGGTGCAGCAGGTGACTCGCAGGAGCTCCTTCTCACAGTGGAGCACAGACAGAAGGAGGCTCTCTGCAGAGCCACAGACAGGCAGCGTGAGGAGCTGCACTTCCTGTGAGATGTGGGAGAAGATCTTCCGGACAGAGAAGGAGTAGGAGACACTCAGACAGGAAAACATGGCAGGGCCGGGGCTGCAGCAGGTCCTGTCCTCCTGTCTTCCATTTGTCATCTGTAGAGCAGCAAGGAAAATCACCGATGTCTGAACACTACTGACATGCTCACAGGGTTTCCTGAGAACTGCATGAGCTGATGTTCACAAGCTTCGAATATCACCTGCAAAGTGTATCTGGGAAGCATGTTTTTATGTAGATAAAAAAATAAAACAGTGGGGCAAAGCAATGAGTGCAGTAGACTGGCAGACCTGCAGGGCAGCTGCACATGCAGAGGGCCCTTGGCTGGACCAGGAGACACACGTGTTGTCTGCCGTATGTTCAGCACTGGCTGGAGCAGGGAGCGCAGGCTAGGTTTACCAAAGTGTCCTTATCATTGCTGTGTGAGTAGGAAAAGCAGTCAACAGGGGGTAGGCCCCGTGACAGGGGCGCAAGGCTGGGCTGCAGCCTCTAGCTAGGCAGAGCAGAGGCTCTGGAGACCAGGGTGGTATGGGTGAATGGGTCATTTCTGAGGTGGTCCGAGAGACACAGTTCCTGAGGGCAAGAAGGCAGCAGGTGGTGGGGAGGGGTGGACAGGCCAAGCCCTCTGCGGTCTATGGACACAGAAGCCTGAGCCAGAAGGTGCCAGGCTTCCCCCAGCAGCCGCAGCCACAGCTGAGCCCAGGTGTCCAGCAGAGGGCGCCCAGTGCCCAGTGTGAGAAGCCACAGCCCGCTAGTCAGGCTTAGGTGACAGTCACTGCCCACAAGGGGGCAAGACAGAGCATGGCAGGTTGGCCCAACAGCAGGAGATGGCACATGGAGATAGTCAGGCAGAGCTGAGGCGGTGTTTAATGTCTCGACATCCAGGCAAGACGACACTTTCCTCAGGACAGGGGTTTCTGGAAGATTATGAATAAAGGAGAGTCTTAAGCCTCAGGAATGCTTTCACATACACACACACACACACACACACACACACACACACGAATGCATGCATGCACACACACATGCACACACATGCAACACACTTACCTCTCTTTTGCTCTGGCTTCCCAGGAAGCCCCTGCCTGCCACTGGAAGGCGAAGGCGGAGCCAAGTCCCGCTCTCCCTGCTCCTGACAGACTGCACATGCTCAAGTCTCTTCTCCCCAAAATTCAAATTAAATTTAATTAGAGCTGGGGTAGCATGTGGAAGCCCCGGTCCCATTCCCAGCGTGGAAAACAAAAGGGAACAAAAAGCCAGCATGAAGCCCACCCCATCATGGTCTTCTTACAGATGCGACGTAATGGCAGGAATGAGACAGGCAGCATCACTTCCCTCGGGCCACAGGCCCCACACTTAGGGCAAGAACCAGGGGATGCACAAGACGCTCGGCTGTTCAGCTGTGTGACGTGACAGAGCTCCCAAGAAAGTGAAAAGGGAAGGCGGAGAGGTGAGCTCGAGGTGTCCTGCAGCCCCCTGCAGCCCCTTGAGTGGCTGGGGACACGGGCTGCCTGCGTCACTGCATGGCTCCCTTGTGACCAAGGCCCTCCGCAGCCACCTCCTGCACCCAGCACTCCCTGAGCGGACCCCAGTGCTCCCTGCTTCCTCTTTGTCAGGGGCCAGTGACAATGTCATGCTGCTGTTCATCCTTTGGACTGGTGGCATGTGCAGCTAACACCCTTGTGTCCCCTGTAGTGGCCCAGGGAGCAGCTGGGTGTGAGTCCAGCCCAGAGGAGGGGCAGAGTGACAAGCAGGGACCCAGCATGGTGACGACTGCAGGCGACAACTCACCCCTCTCGGAGCCTCAGTTTATTCACCAGTAAAATGGTGACAATGTGTCTGACTTCACCAAGGATGAGAAGCCAGGGGAGGGGACAAATCTAGAAATGCTATATCTCACAGTAGAGGAGGAAGCCTGGTCCTTAGGCTGGCACAGAAAGACGGGACCTGCAGCGGACCACGTGGAGTCTCACCTGCCCAGCTGAGTCACCAGACACAGCTGCAAAATTCCAGGACCCTAAACCAAGCACCCAGTGGGCACCAGCTGTCCCAAGGTCAGGTGCGTGCCCTAGGCCTAGGGTGAAAGGAAGGGAGCCCCAGAAACCAGGGCCTCGGGCAATGGAGTGACACAAGGAACGTGCTATCCTGGCAACTGGGGCCTTTGTCCTCACCCCGGGGCCAAAATACTTCCATCCCCTCCCCCTGGGGAGTCACCGTGCTGTGGCATCCACGCGGGGATGGCCTCGGGCATCAGCCAGCCTCTACTGTGTGTGGCACAGGCAGGACTGCTGTCCCTTTACTTCATGGCATGGGTCCCATTCTTCAGGGCACAGGTACAGGACTTCAGAGAATGGAACAAGGAGAAGGAAACCGGGGACTTTGGGACATTTGGCTGCCCCAGCCCTGTGTATCCCCCCGCTAAGGGATGGGTGGACTCAGGCAGGGCAGCGTCATCACCACACTACCCTGGAATCACCCCTGACAAAATGGCCCTGGGTGTCCTCGCCCCTCCCTGGCCTGGTTTCTCCTCCCAATATCTTGTTCCTCTCAGAACTACCAGGAGATGTTTGCTGACCAGAGAACCCACCTCATTCTCTCAGGATATTTTCCTTTTAGCTTTTGCTGAGGATCTCTCTTTCCTCTGCCTTCCTCGGGGTCACTTTCACAGACACAGTCTGGATTGTTGTGGGAAGAGAAGGTGCCAGTGCTTCCCTAAACCTGTGTTTACAGCTAACACAGCTGTAGCAGGCTCAGACCCCAGCCGCCCACCACTGGGGCTTGGGAGGAGCCTGCTGGCCTTGGGGAGGCGGGGCCCAAACTGGAAGTCTCCCCTGCGCCCTCCTATGGCTGGAGCCACATCCTGCAGGGAGGTGAGCCCTGACCACCTGCATGCTTGGATGTAGTCAGTAAGGGACTGTTCTTGGTGACTCCGTAGCTTGTTTATTTTTTAAACAGTGTCATTTCCTGAAAGTAAATGTATTTTTGATCAGTATGTATGTGCTTACAGTAAGGACCTTGTAAGATAAAAATTACGAAGGAGAACCCATTGCCTATACATCACCACTCCACTTTTTCCTATTTACTTGTGCAATACAGGTATTTATGGGGTTGTACTGTCCCTAGCAGGAGTGCAGAATGCATTGAAAGTGCAATAGCCCAAATGCATAGGTCAATTTTTCTCACATTGGTAGAATCCCTGAAGTTGCCCCCTGTAGCACCCTGCTCAACAGTGTTAGGTCTAGCATTTGTGTGATTCTCTTGGAAATTCCCTCAAGGTTTCTAAATGTCTGCGGCAGCTTCAGCACCGAATCTATGTCCAACGCCATAAAAGCAATCATTTCAGCATGTTTATTAGGAAAATAAAACCTTTGGCATGTTGACCCCTCAGTTTGGATCTCAGTGGCCGTAACTGGACCTTACCGCCATCCTTAGCAACAGACAATAGGATTGTTGTGATTCACTTTAACTTGTCCACTAAGAGCAGGCGTGTGCTTTCTCCAAACAAAATCAAAGAAGGAGGGAACTGCGTGTTGGCTTACCGCATGTGTGCTGTTTTAGTCAGGACTATATATCACTAACATTTCCCACACCAAGACACAGGACCAAATCATGCATCTAATAACTGTCGCTGAGGGCCTTGTGCTCCAGAGGTGTCCCTGTGGGCACGGTAACCCACACCAGGGGCTCACAAAGCTCTGCGCTCCTTGAAGACAAAGGAAGGAGCCGGGTTCCACCAGTTACACTGTCCTGGAGTGGCTGTCACAGTGATTAGCTGCTGTCCTGTCTCGGGACAGTGGTTCTTCTGGTGCCACCACCCACTCCTCTCTGTGTGATTCCCTCCTCCTTGGGTTTCCAGGGCTGGCAACCATTCTCTGTGCGCATGTGCTGGCTGCCATATGGCTGTCCCAGGCTCTGCCACCTCTGCATCCTGGCAATGTAGGAAAGAGCCCCATTCCCCCCACCTTCTACCAGCTCCATCCACTGTCTGCCATCTTCACAAAGCATCGTCAATGTTCGTGGGAGGGACATGGTGGCTCCTGAGGCTGGTCGGGTCCTACTGTCCTTAGGGGCTCATAGATTGGTCCCTTGTATGGATTCCTTTTCTTTTCCTGTCTGGTTTTTAGTTCTCTCTCTCTGTCTCTCTCTCTCTGTCTCTGTCGCGCATGCATGTCCATCTCTAGCAGCCCCTGTGTTATAGAGCCTCCCTCTGTGCTGTGTTCCAGTCAATCCAACCCCTGGGGCTTCCCCGGGGTGCCAAGGTGTGATTCATAGCCCGTGGGGGTCGGTGCCCTACTGTCTGCCCGGACCTCTCCAGCCGCCTTCCACACCTGCCCCAGGCTCAGTGTGCATCTTCCCCGGGCCAGGACTCAGGGTGAAGGTGAGCAGACTCCTGGCCTTCATGCTCCCCTGTCCCTGCCCAGCAGTGAGCACCCGCACCTAGAGCTCTTGGCCACTCCCAGGTAGGGTCCCATCCATCCTGTGGCTGTCCAGCTCCGCAAAAGACTTAAGAAGGGGAATTGCCACCTCCTGTGGGCTCAGAGGGTGCCAACCCCCTGCTGGGACTCAGTGCTACTGTTGGGCCTCAGAGTGAGCACCAGGCTCGCCCAGCTTTGCTCCATTTCTCCAACATTGCTGCTCCTTGCTGTGTTAAGTCCTGAAGTCTCTGTCCTCAGTGGACCCCCAACAAGGTGGGGACACTGGCACACAGCTAGCCATGTAGGGTGTGCTGGGGACAGCAGCGCAAGCCTGGGGACCCTGAGAACAGGGTGACACGGGGCGGACTCAGCCCTGGGAGGGAACAGAGCCAGTTCAGGCTCCAGGGAGCAGGCAGAATTCAAGCTGGGCCTGGAGGGATGGCAGCAGGGATACAGGGCATCCAGGCAGGGCGCCTGGCAAACGCAGGGTGGTGTGAAGGTCACATATTCAGTGAAGGAGCGTGGGGGAGGTGGCTGGAGGCCAGGTCCTAAGGGTCCTGCGGGCCTCAGAGGCCAGGCCAGGCTCTCTGCTCTGTCTGGCAGGCAGGAGGGAGTCTTGGGAGTTTGGGGAGGAAGGATGTATCACTCTCAGTGTTGGCAGAGTGTTTGGGGGAACACGCTGCCCCGTTTGCTGTCTTCCTCCTGATCACAGTCAGTGGGAGTGACCAGGCCGCTGGGCAGCTCCTGCTGGGAAGAGAGAGCTTGTGACTCCATCTCCTGTCCTCCTCCCAACCTTCTCTGGGGCAACAGGCCAGTCACCTGGCCTAAGACTCAGGCTCCTGTACAATGGGTTCATGTTCTACCCTTGCTGATTTCCAGATGAGACAGAATCAGCTGAACCAAGCATGGCAGGTGTCTGATTGAATGTCACCATCCTGGGTCAACCTCAGTGAGATGCCAGCCAGGAAGCCCCTGGCACACAGTAGGTGCCCTTGAACATGACAGCTGCCTCACACACATCCTGAAGCTCCTCCTCTTCCTCTTCCTGGAAGGTGTCACAGCTAAGCCACGCACGGCACCCTTGCTTTCGGCAGAGCCCAGTCCGTGTCTCTGCTCTTCTGCTCACCTGCCTGCAGCCCCCACCCTGAGCACACAGCAGGGGTCTTACCCTTCACGGGTAAGGTGTCACACGCCCCTCACCCTGGCATCGCCTTTCACCTGCTGTCGTGTCCTCAGCCAAACACAGCTGATGCTGCTGCAAAGGAAGAAACTGTGACCCAGAAAGGGAGGGAAAGAGCCTGACATTGTAGAGGGCTACAGAGTGCTGGAGACGCTGCTGCCCATGAGTTCCTCTCAAGGACAGCCTGAGAAATAGGTGTGTCAGTGTGGACACTGAGGATCGGAGAATAGTGATTTATACCAGTTTACACAAGGAATTAGCAGAGGCTGAGCACAAAGCCGGGTCTCTCATACTCAGACTCTGAGCAGTAGAATAAATATTGTGAGGTGACAGATGCAAGAGATGCAGTGCACAGTGGGGAGGAAACTGGACATAGAAGTGGAATCTTGTCCCCTCCCCCTTGATCACATGGAGAAAAGGGCCTAGAGCCCAGGAAGGCTGACCCGTGTCCCAGGCCCAGCAGCCGTCATCAGAGCCCTGCTCCGCCCAGGACCATGGTTCCCTGAGGTCTCGCTCCTCTCCAGAGAGTGGAAGCTTCCCAGGTCCCTCTGAGCTATTGGATGAATAGGAGCAGGGCTTTCCAGCCTGCTATGCAGACCTGGAGCCCAAGGGTGAGCCCGGGAATTCCTGACTCCTCAGGCCTGTGAGCTGCTGCCCTGAGGCCCCAGGAGCACCCTTCTGGCTGGAGGGCAATGGTGGTTTCTTTGCCAATCATAGCTTTAGCTTGTCTAGGATCCTTCCTTCCAGGCAGGGTTGATGAGGGTCCCCATCAGTGATCAGGTTCACCCCGTTTCCAGCTGCCTCTGCTCCAGGAAGGCCTTTAACCTGCCCAGCACACACCCTCGGGCCATCTTCCCCCACTTTCAGAGCTCATTTCCCCTGCAGCAAACACAGGCCCGGCTCACTCAGCCTCATGCCTGCTGGCCCCAGGCTGCTGGACGCGGGCAGGTGGAACCCAGCAAACCCCCCTCCATGTAACCCTTGAAAGATGCAAGGATGTAAGCCCACCAGGAGGAGGCCAAGGTCCGAGGCTGAGCAGGGAGGGTAGTTACATATTCCTCATGTGGAGGGTGGCTGAAGGTGGCAGTGTGCACATATGGCTAAGAGAAGATAGGATATAAGTGGGGGCACAGCTTGGAATGCGGTTGACATCTCTCTGTTGGCAGGTCCAGCAGCCAGAGGCTGTTGTCCGTGTCAAAGGTTCCTGCCCTGTGGAGCAGGGACGTGAAGGCCACCCACACAATTGCCCTGAGTCATGCCCTGGTGGCTGCCACTCCCTCAGGCATAGCCCACAATGCCAGCCAGGCACGGTGTCCCATTTGTCCTACCCCCAGGGACAGTGGTGGTTTTTTAAAGAAGAATTTTCTGGTGAATAAAGGTGACCTCTTTCAGTGTTAAGAACATTTTTATTTCAGTCATGGGTGTCGGTGCCCTCCTCTGATGTGGGTCACAGGTGTCCCTGTCCTAACCAACAGAGCGAGAAGCATGCTACACCTTACCTTGTCCATGACCAGGGTGTGAGGAGGGACACTGCTCCTGATCACATCAGACAGATGTGCCGTCATCCCCGTCCCAGCAGAGGGGGAAAGGCCCAGAGAGAAGAGTGTATCCCGGGGATGTGGCCTTCGACCCCAGCTTGGGGTTCTCCCTGCCTGAACCAGACCCCCAGCTTCCATCCAGGGCCCTGCCCAGGCAATAGCCCCCATGCCCAGGTGGCCAGGGCAAAGCTCTGAGTGTGCAGACCTGGTCTGAAGTAGCACCTGCCCCCTCTGCTGTGTCCGTCTCTGTCCCTGGGCTGGACCTACAGCTCCACAGAGATCAGCAGAGGACAGTTCTGCCACTGTCCTCGACAGCCCTGTCTCCCATATCCTGGAGCCCAGTGCACAGCCCTGTCACTCCTCTGTCCGGAGTCAGTTCCTCACATCTCCACTGCCGCCTCAGCCTCTACTCTGAGCTGTCTTTAATGCACAGGGGAGCAGCTGGCTGGAGGCTGAGCACACTGGCGTCAAGGACGGTCTCAGAGACTCCTGCAAGCATCCCAGTGGGCATCCTGCACACCCTGGATGCTCAGTGAGGACCCAATGCAATTGGAAAAGCCAGCAGCCTGATGTCACTCACCAGACCAGTGCCGGTGCCCTTGGCAGGTGTGCCGGCCACTGACTAGGGTTTGGGGCCTGACCTTGGGACTACATGAGGCCCATGTAGAACTCTGAATGCCAGAAACTAAGGAGCCAGAGTGAAAAGGGTGGTAAAGTAGGAGATGGCAACCAGATCTGTAAAAGCTTCTTGCAGAGTTCTGCTTCCCCTCAGTGGCCTCAGCTCTGGGCTACCAGAAGTGCCGACGTCAGTAAAGCAAGGACATCACCCACAGCAAGAGGCAGACACTGACTTGCTGCAAGGGTTCAAACCTCAGGGGGTTGTGGAGTCGTCTCTCGGGGGAGCCAAGGGTGTCCTGAAGAAGAAGAGCTCAGGCAAGGGCCTGGGCTGGCAATGGGATCAGAGGTCAAGCAGGACAGCCAGGGCTGAGATCAGATGTCAATGGAGCCAGTCACACAAGGTCTGGGATCCTGCCGAGGCAGGTCCTGGGACAGGAGATGGCCGTCCAGCCCTGGTGAGATGGACACTCCATCCAGGGGAGCCAGGATCTGTCATGGAGGATCTAGGCCACAGAGAGCACTGTGAAGGCCCTGTCAGGGCCCCTTTGGAGGACGGCAGAGGCTTTTGAGGAGCTGGCCACTGTAAATATCCAGCACACCGCATTTTGCCTTCAAAGGCTTGTCAGAGAAAAGGACCTGTTGGAACTGTGGTTCAGACAGCAACCCCTCCCTGAGATTCATTCCCTCGGGCCCTACCTTTTTTGACCCTCCCCTCCCCCATGTGGGAACTGCAGTCTAGTGAGTTCACAGGGAGTTAGTTAGCAGTGTCCCAGGTGGGAACTAGGGAGCAGTTCCATCCCAGCCCTGGGCATCAGGCTCAAAGTCCAGCTCCTTGTCCGGAAGAGGGTCTCCGGGGCTGTCTGGCAGCCCATAGTATAAGTCCTCTTCTTCCTCCTCGGGCTCCTCTGCACCTGCGTCCGAGGCCTTCTCCTCCTCCATCCTCCTTGGGTATTGCTGCCAGCTGTTAAGTACCACTGCTGCCTGGCTCAGCCCCTCTCGGGGGGCATCCTCCGATGTGGGGGCATCATCGATTAGGGCAAAGTCATGGAAACGATCCTGTGGGCTCCTGCTGGCCCTGGGCTCCTTCTGTGTGGGCTGGGGTGTCTGTTTGCCAGGCAGAGAGGTGTTGGGGCTGCTGCCTTCACTCGAGCCCATGTCCAGGTCATCTTGGAAGGAGGCCAAGGGTGCAGGGCCCTGGGGGTAGCCTGGCAGGCTGCAGGGGCAAAGATCGCGAGGTCGAGGGCAGCTCTGGTCAGACCACGGGGTCCAGGTCCCAGCCACTAGCTGCAAGACCAGGAGAGGCAAGTTCACCTCAGGAAATTGGGCCTCAGTTTCCTCCCCTGCAGAGTGGGGTAAATAACAGTATTCACTCCAGTGGGCGTTTCTGAGATTCACAGCAAGTAATGTGGGCAAAGCACAAGGCTAGCGTGTAGCAGGTGCTAAGGACACACGGCTGTGCTGCTACTGTCTGAGCCAAGCCACTTGTCTGCTTGTCCGGGAGCTCAGCTCTCCCCGGCACCCTTCGGTCCTCTCTGTTCCCTGGCGCCCCCCCCCCCACCCGGGAGCGCCTGAGGGTTGGAAGCTAGTCCAGGGCTGGCAGGAGCTGGTGCCTAGGAACAGTGGCGGGCTGAATAAGGAAATGAGTAAAGCTGGAGCTCAGTTCACAACCAAACGGGGACAAGAGAGAGGGGGCCTGACTCACCCAAGGTCACAGAGCAGGCTGGTGGCTCAGCTAGGACTGAAACTCCAGCCCTCCAGCTCCTCATGACAAGTGAGACCCTGCTGTGCTTGGGCACTTCAGTGCCCAGTCTCAGTCCTCACAACAACCCTGCATAGGAATGACTGTTCCCACGGGGGAAACTGAGGCTGAGGAGAATAAGGAACTTGCCAAGTTCACACACCTGAAGGACTACCGCACTCCACGGTGCAAGCTCACTCATCCTCTGCACTGGGGGCCCCTGAGTGTCCCACCCTCCGCCAACCACCCTCTCACTACCCAGCATTCCACCGTCCCTCCCAGGCCCTCCTCCCATGCCCTGGAGCCCGGTGCACTGAGCTCCCCCCTGCCCGCTCACCTGGGGCTGCTCTGAGTCTGTGTCCTTTCTTCCTCACTCTGGTCCAAGCTCCTATGGACGACCACGGCGGCCTCCACCCACACCTGAGCATCGGAGGGGCCATCTTCTCCACCGTCCCTGCTCCTCGGTTCCAGCTCAGGGGCCAGCAGTGGGCGAGAGTCTCCCGTGTAGCCCATGGCCTTCATCCGGATGTGGCTGAAGTCGGGCAGGCTCTGGTCATAGGCTGCCTCCTCCCACAGCCTGGTATAGGGGGGCTGGGAGCTGGGGCCCATGGACAGGGTGGGAGAGAAATAAGTGATGGTCACACAGCTGGCCTGGCTCTCCTCGGCCTGTAGCTTTCCCCAATCTCTCAAGAGCCTTCAGGGGGCGCCACTGTGCTCATTCCGTGAGCAGGCCAGGACACAACAGGGAGAGAGACGGCCTGACTCAGCCCGTGCTCCTTTCGTGGGACAGCAGATGAGAAGGGGGACACATATGTCCACACTCAGCAGCGCCTGAGGCTGGGGATGTACCAGTATCAGGGTCTCCAGCTTTTGGGCTCCTCTAACCCTCATCACCCCCACACACTGCAAGGAAACTGAGGCCCAGGGCCTGACATCGGCTTGCACCACAGTGACACGGGCATGAGGTGCTGGCGCTGGCCCCAACATCCTGTTCTGTCATTGTGCTCAGACATTGGGTCCCTGCCCAAGGCCACGGCCTGGGAGGTGACCAAGAAGATCTCAGGACACAGGAGACTTGACCCAGCTCTGTCACATCAGCCTGCTGGCTTGTGATGGCCTGCCTCTTTGCTCTCCCAGGAGTCACCCAGTTTGTTCCCATGAGGACACTGTTCAACCTGTGTGCCGGGAGCAGAAGGCGGGGCTGCTGGTGCCCCACCCCCATCCAACAGGGCGAGCCCGGGCTCTGAGAGCTGAGCAGAGCAAGGCTGAGCCGGTGAGGCTGTCTGCAGCAAGAGCTCAGGCTACGCCTCCACAAATCCATGAGGTTTGAGGCTTGGAACTGTGTTCCTCTGAGTCTCAGTTTCCATGTCTGTAAAATGGAGTTCAGAAGGCTTCACTCACAGAACAGAGTTCAGAACAACCTGGCTCCTACTGCATCTGCAGGAAGCCTGTGGCCGTGGGTGGTGGGTGTTCAGTCCTCCCCCCCCGCCCCGCCCCTCTCAGTGGAACTGTCCTTCACGGGGCTGCTGCCGCCCCCGCACCTACCTCTTCATCTCCATGGAGAGTCTATTTTCCAGCAGGGCCTTCGGGGACAGGATGCTTTGGAAATCAGAGTCAGCGGGCACAAAGGCGACCTGCGGCCACAGGGGAGATGGCTCCCTGACTGCCTCCACCCAGGGCTCAACCCTGGGCAGAGGCGGCAGACAGGGCAGAGAGGGGGCACTACACAGACACAGTCCCAGAGTGACGGCCACCGGGCCCCCGTGCACACCCTGGCTCTTTGCCGTTCACCTGTGTGTGGGAACACCTGGCTCCCTCTGGGGACCAGGGCAGCAGCAAGCCGCCGTGACCTCCCTGCGTGAGCTCACCAGCTCTCGGTGCTCTGCCCTGAGCAGCCCAGGCCGCCTATGGGCGCAGCAGGCACTCACATCTGGGTCGTGAACGGAAAGCAGACACTGCCCTGTCTTCTTGCCACTAAGGCTGGGTGGAACACTGCAGGCACCCCCACCTGTCCCTGTCCCTGCATTCCAGTCATCTGTGTGTGCAGCTCCCAGGGTGGGCCAGGGCGGCGGGCAGAAGGGGGTGGGCTGGGGTCCAAGGAGCTCTGACTTTGGGCTGGGGAGTTGGGGGTGAGGCTGCTTCCTCAGCAGGGTCCTCACTAAGGGCTCCTGGCGAGTCATCCCCAACCTGAGCTGGTCTGAACCATTGGTGCCCCACCACCATGCTCAGAGCGGCATTGCACGCAGCACCCCCACCGTGGAGAAGCCCAGGTGCCCACAGACAAGGCTAAAGCAACGTGGCGCACATACAGTGAACCCCAACTCTGCCTTGGAAAGTGGGGGGATCTGCACCTGTGCTGCACAGTGAGCTCACACAGTAGGACAAGCGCTGGAAGCTTCCGCATCTCTGAAGGGCCCAGAGCGGCCAGGATGACATGGGGATAGGATGGCGGTCACCAGGGCTGAGGATGAGGGTCAGGGGGAGATGTAGTTTAATGGTTTAGGGTGGTGATGGTGAACCTCTCAGAAATGACTCCCCAAACTGCAATCCGGAAGCCACTCATCTGTTGCCAAGAGCTAACACTGGCGTTAGACTAGACTTTTGTTTAGGAAAAACAACTCCTACAACCGGTGAGGTCATCGCAGAGCGGGCTGTGTGTGCCCGACGAGGTTTGGCACCTCTGGCCTAGAGTTTTAGCTTCACGGGACGAGAAGCATCCCAGGGTGAGTGCGTCACACCGTGAATGTTCTAGTACCACAGGGCTGTTCGCGTCACCATGGACAGGGCAGAAAACTGATGTTTGTTCTGCCAAAACTGAAACCCACTGATCTGCATAACCAACAAAGAGTGAAACATCCGTGCTGGGTCTTTCACCACGATTTCTAAGAGGCAGGCTGGTCACACCTGGCCCGGGCTTGCTGTGGGGTTCTGTGAGATGGCCCAGAAGAATGTGCCAGCTCGGCGTTGCTATCTTGACGGGGGGGCTGTGGGAGGTTGACTTCCCTGAGTCCTGCTCTCCTCAGAGAAAATGTGTCCGCAAGTGTTTGAGACTTGACTACGTTAAGCTGCTCACGCATGGCACTCCCCTTTCCCTCCCTAGAGTACACTGGGGGGAACACACTTGTCTGCACCCGAAAAGCTCAGTCCTGATGGGGTGAAAGGGATGATGGCTGAGGGGTTCTCAGCGAGAGCTGAGCTTCCCCAAGTTGTCAGGCACAAGGTGACGTTTGGGCACAAGGCGACATCTGGGCATCTTCGACACCTAGGAAGGATGCCCTGGAGCCAGCCGCTTCTGTACTCCTTAGAAGCTACCTCTTCTTCCCTCTTCTTCATGGGCCAATCATGGTCACCATGCCCATCTGCAAAACTACCGCCCCTGCCCCCGTCACCAGCATCACCTCCATCCCTTTCCCCACCCTCCACCCTCACCCCCATTCCCGTCCCTCATTCTCACATCCCCCGGCCTCATCCCCCATCCCCCACCCCATCCCCCCCATCCCCCCCATCCTCACATCCCTGTCTCCAACATTATGAAGCAGAGAAGCAGGGTGGAACATCTTAGAACACAAGACCTTGCTCTCAGGAGAATAGGTACGGTTGAAGCGGGGGGGTCAGCCCACAGAGACCCCAGAACCTCCACCTAGAGAGCTCAGCCTTGCCCAGAAGCAATGGGGTCTCAGGAACTCCCAGCAGGGGGCGCCCAGTCGGGTTTGTGGAGAACACTGAGCAGTCCCCAAAGGGAGGGGGCGGAGAGAAGCTCAGGGACACACAGGTCCTGGACCTGGCTTCCAGCCGAGCAGCCAAGAGCGGGAGCAGGGCCTTAGGGACAGCTCTGCTCTCCCAGCCACCAGCCCGTCCTCCGGTCCCCGGATGCCTCTGGTGACCACCCAGAAGACAAGCACCAGTCTGGCTGCCCCCGAGCACCCAGCTACTTATGTCCTCTCCTTGTCCCGTCAACAGAAGGGAAGTGTCCAAGTCCCTTTGAGCGGTGCTCCCTCCCACTTTCACCTTTCCTTTCTCCTCCCCCCTCTAGGAGCTGCACTAACAGTGGATGAACTTCTCTGTGATGTGCAAAGCCCCATTCACCTTCCCCACGAAGCTCTTCCTCATCAGTCCCCCACTAGAAGCAGCTTATAGTTGGGTGGAACCTCGACAGCCCTGGGACACACTCACAACCGGGACAACTTACTTCCTATTCCTACCAGCTCACTTCCCTCCTCTCTATTAACAAAGTTGATTCCCTTTCGTGTACTCAGCGCTCAACCCAGGGAGTTCCCGTTTAGTAAGGTTTTGAGTGGGTGGGGACTGAGTCAGATCATCAAAGCAGATTCAACGCTGGGGGGGGCGTTGGCATGAGCCATTGGCCGTGCTGAGCCCTAGGACACGGGGCCCGAAGGGGAGGGGGAAGCTGTGTGTGGTCAGGGGCCTTGGGGCTGTGAATTACAGTATTCTCTGTTCCTGCCATTATCAGAGGAACCTCTGGGGCCTGAAACTTGAATATACCGATGTACACACACACACACACACACACACACACACACACACGCACACACACAAATCCCCAGTGGTGCCTGCACCTCTGCACTGGCCCAGACATGATGCCAGGCCACCCGCCCGCCTCCTCAGGACCCAACTGAGCCCCACAAGGCACAGGTTGGGGGCTCCCTCTGCCAAGGTCACAGGAGTGGCTGAGCGCAAGGACCTGAACCCGGGCCTGCTGGGCAAGGGGAGGTGTGGGCTTCCCCTACCACAAGCCTCCAGAGCACATGACCTCTCAGATCCATCAACAGTTACTCATTAATACCCAGCAGTGTCCCCGCTGCGCTGCCACCCAGACACTCTGCCACCACAGAGCCGGCCCAGCGGAAAGGGAGCAGCAGAGATGGCTCCTGCACATCTGAGGTCTGCTGCCCAGGCCGAGCCTCCCGGGAGGAGGGTGTTGATGATGGTGGGGACACGGCCACATGCCCCAGCCCTCTTCCCTGTGATCTCTGCCCAGCACACCGCACAGAGGCAAGTTGACTGTAAACTGCTGAGAAATGGCCACAAACCAGCGCAGACTGCCCGGCTCGGGCACAGCGACAGCCCCACAGCCCGGGGCACCGCGGAGGGGGCAGGGCTCCCCTCCTCTGACTCCTCAGCACAGCGGCCAGGGCAGGGAGGAGGAGGGGATGGAGCCCTGGATGTCAGTCTCGGCAAGGCCCTCAGATGGACCCCTGCCCACCGCCCTCCTCACACACGTTACACAGCTGAGAAAACAGGCTCAGAGAGGAAAAAGGCTCGAGCAAAGTCTCCCAGGTAGCTAGAGACAGAAGCCAAGCCACGCCACATTTCCCTCATTTCAGAATCTGTCTTCGACCAGCTATGTGACCTTGGAAGAGTCACCCAGCATCTCTGGCCATGGGAGGTTACAACTCCCAACACGTCCATCCCATTGTGTTGCCGGGAGGATCAAAGTAGAAACAGTGGCACCCCTTTCCCTAACACAGCCCTCTGCGTCTATCCAACACCCAGAGCCTGTCTCCTTCCTGATCATTATAATCCACATGTTTGTTTGCGTTTTCAGTACTAGGGATCAAACTTGGGCCCTCTTGCTTGCAAAGAAGGTGCATTACCACTAAGCTAAATCCCCAGCCTTATAATCCACATGGTTATGCAATTAGAGACTCGGGCCCCATTTTCCTGGTGAAACACTGAGGCTCAGAAAGACGAAGGTCACCCAGTGTTAGGGACAGAGCTGGAAGCAGAACACAGAACTTCTAAGCCATCATGAATCATGATCATCCTTCCATCCCAAATCCTCAGAAGGCTGGGAACACAGGAGTAGAGGTCGTGTGGCCTCAGGGTGAGACCTGACCCTCCAGGAGTGCTAGGACTCAGCGGAAGACTCGAGGTGGAAGGTGGTGGTCAAGTCACATGTGACTGAGCTCCAGTCCAAACTCTGCTGCTTAGCTGAGGACCTTCAGAACCTCAGACCTTTGACTGTGAAATGGGACTGCAGACAGCATCAAAATGCTGGGCATAGCGGTACACACATGTAATCCCAGCAACTTGGGAGGCTGAGGCAGGAGGATCAAAAGTATCTGGCTCAGGGCTCAGGACCCAGGGGCTTCTAATCAACCCCTGTGAGGAGAGGTAGATGGAGCACAGAAGAAATCGGGAAGTCAGGACAGGAAGAATGAAAAGATGGTGGAAGGACAAGGGCTCAGGGTATGGAACAGCAGCACAGACACCCTCCTGCCCCAGCCTGCCCACCACGGCCTACCTTGGGGTAGCACTGGCACATGCTCCAGATGACTCCCCCAATCACCATGACGCTGCCCATGGCATAGAAGGTCCCGTAGACCTGGGGCCGGTCGTGGCTCATGAGGAACGTGCCGAGGGAGAGCAGGAAGAGCCCCAGCACGATGAAGCCGATGCGGAAGGTCTTCTCGTCAGTCATGGCTGCCTGGCCAGCCCGGCCCGCATACCCAGCAGATGGCTGCCAGGGAGGATGAGTCGGGGTCACGGGAAATCGGGGCTTCAAGTTCAAGGCAGGGCTGGATGGTGCAGGTTCTTGTGTCCCAAAGGGGCGTGCTTTGGAGCCAGCTCACCCAGCACCCACCGCCAGGTGAGTGCTCTGCGCCTCTCACCTTCCCCGGGGCACAGCCGGCCAGAGCAGAGTGTGAAAGTCGGAGACCGGAGACCAGGAGGGAGGGGCGGGTCAGGGGCCGGCCCGGCCAAGGCTTTGACATCACCTCATTTGCCTAGCGCCGCTGAGTGGTGGACAGCAGGTGCCACACCTTCCAGCCGCAGAAAGCAGGGCTCTGCTGCAGAGCCTGTGGAGCCCCAGACCCCAAGTCCCAGCTGCAGTTTAGAATCCCCATGAATTTTCCACTCTTCAAAGTTCTGAGTCCATCAGGGGGCTCAGGAATGGCAACTGCCATGGACCTGTTACAGCCGTCAGCTCAGCGGAGGGAAGCCTGCGAAGCAGGTGCCACGATTCACACCTTAGATAGGTCACTGGGGCTCAGAGCCCAGGGTCAGAGGTCACTCCTCCAGTTACAGTGTGGTCTTGCCCAGTGACAACACAGGTGCAAAGTGCAGGTTCTGCAGCGAGGAGGACATGTGTGCATGCTGGTCCCTTGCTGTGTGGGGGGGTCCTTGGCCATGATAGCTGCTTGTGCCTCAGTTTTCTCCTCTGTAAAATGGGGTGATGGCCCCACCCAACATGGCAGCAGTCTCCAAGTGGGCTTCTCTGTCATTCTCACGTTCTGCGCCCCAACCAGACCTGCTTGTAGTGAGCTGTCCCTGCCTAGGGAGAGCCTCCATCCTAGGGTTCCTGCGGGCCTTCACCACAGCCCACCTCATCTCCCTCCAAGGCAGGCAGGCTTCGCCATAGAGTCATGGAGGGGCAGAGCTTAGGGTCACCTACAGGTCTGATTTGAGGGTGACCTTAAGCAGCTGGGCTTCAGCTATGTCCTCACTGGCTCCTCCATACCTGGTGGAAGAAAGTGACAGGTGGAGGGAAAGCACTCTGACTCTTCACAGTGCAGGACCTCCCAGGGAAACAAGGTCACCATCACCGGAAGAGGCCAAGAGACAGGAAGTGTAGGTCCAAGATCACCACAGCCGGGGCTCAGTGGTGTCCACCTCAATCCGAGCACTCTGGGAGGCTGAGCAGGAGGGTCACAAGTTCAAAGCCAGCCTGAACAACGTATTAGGGAAATTTTGTCTCAAAAATAAAAAATAGTAAAAGGATGGGGATACACATAATGTGATAAAAATATAAGGATTTAATTTTTTTAAATTATTTAATGCAAGCTATAGTAGCTTTCCATGATAACCCATGCTGTTTCCCAGACACACTGAATATTTTTATTTTTCTCTTTTTCTATTTATTCAGCCCATGCTCGCTGTGCAAAGCATTTTTCTCCCACTCTTCATTTGTACTTTCTCTGATAAACTTTGCCACTGCTTTTTGGGGAAAAAAAGTATTTAATGCAGTTAATGACACACTGCTATTATCCCTCTCAAAATGTCCCCCCTCGGTTAGACACGTCCTGTTGTCCTTGTGTCATAAGTCCTCACAGTCTGTTATATGAGTGTCTTTTCATGGGTGCCTCGATGTCCTGAACTGATAAAAAAACAAAAAACAAAAACAAAAAAAACCACTGTTTTTGCACTGAGGATTTAGCTCAGTGGTTCCGGCGCCTGCCTTGCAAGTGCCAGGGCTCAGGTTCGACCCATAGTGGAGACCCACGCCCACCAGCAATCAGCACCACATACCACAGTACCAGGTGCAGTGCTTCAGGCCTGTAATACCAGCACTCAGGAGGCAGAGGCAGAAGGATTGCTGTGAGTTCCAGGCTTGCCTGGGCTACATAGTGAGCTCAGGGCCAGTCTAAACTACAAAGCAAGACCCTGCCTCAAAAAAAAAAAAAACAGTTTCTGTTCAGTGAAAATATGACAGCCTCCTCATCCACTTCACTCATCATGAGATCTTCTAGCACCGCGTGGCTTGGGCTTTCTCCGAGTCACAAGACACTCCGAGTCTCTGATCACATCTGATGCTGAGTGTGGAAGCCCTGGGGGGATCGTCAGTCTTGCACCCAGGAGGACGCCCAGGGGCCTGAGGAGAGGGGAGCGGGAGAAAGAAGGCAGTACCCGGGTCCTGAGAGCCTGGATGGCAGCGAGGGCTTGATCTTCTGCGCCCCCTGGTGGCCGACTTTGGGCGCCCAGTAGTTGGCTCAGACCCGGCTAAGATAGTCACCTCGGGTCACAGTGAGGTGAGGACACTGAGCCCAGGCCACTGGGCCAACGCCTGTGAAAGGGTCCCCTCTTGACCTTGCCTCGACCTTGCCTGGGAAGCGCAGCCACAGCAGTGCTCTCTGGCAAAGGCCATTGGGCCGGGCACACCCACGTGTCTGTCCCAGCACCAGGGAAAGGACGTGCCCATTTGGCGAAGGCAGGAAAGACCGAACCCGGGTGTACACAGGGCCGCGGGCCAGCCAAGGACTCCAGTTCGTGAGGCCCTGCTCAGCCGAGCTGTGGGTGGGGTGAGGAGGGTGGACGAGCTGGGGTGGCTGGGAGCCCCAAGGCGGGAGCCCCAAGGCCGGAGCCCCTGACAGATAGCTGGAAATCAGACCCCTAAGGTGCCAGGCAGCTGCCAGGGCACCCACGAGGTTCCCCAGCCTCACTTCCGCGTCCATCACTTACTCTCTTCAGACACCCTGGCCCAGGCCTTTCGGGAACACGCAGGCACCCAAGGCCTTTGCCCCAGCTGTGCCCTCTGCCCGGATTGCTTTTCCTCCAGGTATCTCCCAGACCTCCTTCATGTCTTCTGCCAAATGTCACATTCACCACGAGATGTTCTTTGGTCACGTTCTAAAACTGTAAAACTCGGGCGGGGGAGTTAGCTCAGTGGTTCTGGCGCCTGTCTTGCAAGTGCAAGGACCCGGGTTCGATCCCGGTAATCACATACCATACGGGGCGTGGAGACTCACCCCAGCAGCAACCAGTACCACATACCACAGTGCCGGGTGTGGTGGCTCACGCCTGTAATCCCAGCACTCGGGAGGCAGAGGCAGGAGGATTGCTGTGATGTGAGTTGGAGGCTGAGCTGAGGGCCAGCCTGAACCACAAAGTAAGACCCTGTCACCTTGTGCCCAGACGTCACCTTGTGCCCAGACAACTTGGGGAAGCTCAGCTCTCGCAGGAGTCTGAGAACCCCTCAGCCATCATCCCTTTCACCCCATCAGGACTGAGCTTTTCGGGTGTAGACAAGTATGTTCCCCCCAGTGTACTGTAGGGAGGGAAAGGGGAGTGCCATGTGTGAGTAGCTTAACGTAGTCAAGTCTCAAACACTTGCGGACACATTTTCTCTGAGGAGAGCAGGACTCAGGGAAGTCAACCTCCCACAGCTCCCCCGTCAAGACAGCAGCATTGTTGTATGTGGTTACCAGGGGTCAAACTGGGCCCTTGCACTTGTAAGGCAGGTGTTGGAACCACTGAGCTAAGTCCCCAGCCCTATATGATGTTTTTTTTTTTTGAGAAAGGTTCTTTCTATGTACCTCAGTGTGTAGCCCAGGCTGGCCTTGAATCTACAGGATCATACCACTGTAACTAGGTAATATATTTTTAAAATTTTGAGAGAGGATATTGCTAAATTGGCTAGGGTGGGCTTGCAATCCTCCTGCCTCAGCCTCCTGTACCATCATGTCCTGCTTCAACAAGTACTTTAAAACAGAGAAGATAAGACTAGTACATAGAGCCTGCTGTGGCAGTGCACATCTATAATCCTAACACTTGGGAGGCTGAGGCAGGAGGATCATGGCAAGTTTGAGGCCAGCCTGGGAAAGGCCTTTAGGTCAAGGCTACATGGTGAGATCTTGTCTCAAAAAACAAATGAAAAGAACAGTCCATAGAGTTGGTTCACTTAACACCACTGAAAACAGGAAGACAAAGTTGAATGTGGTAGCACATGCCTGTCATTCTGCACTCAGGAGGCTGATGCAGGAGGATCACTGTTAGTTTCCCAGACTGTGGTCATGGGGAGTCTATTTGCAGGAGAAGAAGGTCTTCCAGAGGAAGTTTTTACAGCATGCTTTGCCTGCATGAGCGGCTGTCAAAGGGACACAGCTTCTTGTCACTTGGCCACCTCTCTGTGCCACCCACAGGGAGTCTCCACAGTGGACAGGGAGGTCCACTCGTGCCTCCCTTTGTTTATTTCTGCCATCTCCTGCATAAGCTTTTAAAGAGAAGCAGATGATAAAGGAAAGAACAGTTCATGTTCTCTACAATCAAAGAATGAATTCTAGGAACAACAAGGGTGAAGAGCAGGAAAAGTTTATTGAGAAAGAGAGTTTCTGCCTGAGAGGGACAGAAGGGGGACCTGAAAACGGAAGACCCACTCACCTCACTTCCCAGGGGTCTTTTATGAAACAAAGCCTTGAGCTCTGGCAGCTTTAAGGTGGGACAAAATACAGTCAACCAGTAGCACTGCAAGTATAGGTAATAGTGGCACAATGAGAAATCACAAAATGCACAAAGCCACGATTAGCCAATAAGATTTCACCAAGGATAGTCACTTAGGTAATAACAGTGAAAGGGGGATTCAGTGGGGGAAGCAAGTCAGGTAAGAAGCGTACAAGGGTTTTTGGACAGGGGTCTATCCCGGGAGGGGTGGGTAAAAACCTTGGCCTCCACCCTGGAGACTGAAAAGCTTCAGTCAGAATATTAGCCACTGTTATTCTCCTACATAGGGTTATTTCTCGTTGGTAGTGTGGGCCCAGGAGATGGCTCCACGTGCTGGCCTTGCTGGACCACAGAGGGCAGAGGGCAGCAGCAGGCCACCGCCCCACGGCAGGAGAAGCTAGCCACCAGGGCAGGGTACTGTGGGCCCTGGGCACAGGGTGTCCCACTACAGTCTCTCCAGTCCACCAAGTGAAGTAGAGTGTCCCCGGCGCTGCCACCCTTTGGGACACAGACAAGGAGAGAGAATGGAAAATGGGCCATGTCAAGGTCCTAGAGACTCGAGTTTAGTCCCCCTCTGTCCTGGGGTGCTGTGTGAGCCTGGAGAAGTCATCTCACTTCACTGGGCCCCAGACTGCTCTCCTGGGAGATAGAGACGGTGCTTCTGACTCTCATGGCTCTTTTGCAGGTCACAGACAAGCGATGGGTTCTTCCTGCCACGGCTAGGACGCGGAGGAGCTCAGGAAGTCTGCCCAACTCCCTCTGGGTCGCCCCCAGGAATGGAGACTCTTCAGAGAGTCAACACTGTTCTCAGAGAGGGCCGGAGACGCCTGAGCTTCGATCCATTAAAAAGTCAGGCTTCACAGAGAAGCACTTAGACGTAACATCTTCCTTTCTTCAAGTGTTATCTAGTGTTTTTCAAGTGTTTTCCAGTTTATCTCAGTAAAGGAAGAAGTTTAGACAAAACAAAATGCAGAAGGAGACCTGGCTACACAGACAGGAAAGGTTGAAGTTCAAGTCAGGAGGTCCCCAAGGCCAAGCTCTGGGTTGATGCTCGTCCCCACTGCCCCACAGCTTTCCCTCAAGACAAAGCACCACCCAAGAACCCAAGAACCTCCCAGGCCACTGTGAAGCTCGGATCCTGGGCCCTCTGCTGCTGTGAACCACTCCACATGTCTGCAGAGCGACTGCCCTGCATCCCGGGCCTCTGCCACCTGCATATGACCTGCAGTCCTCTGCCCCTGAACCCGTCTTTGGGGCAGGTGCTTCCGGTCTCCAATCAGGGACTCCTTGGGCACCCTCTGCTTCCCTGGTGTCACCCTGAGTGGAGCCTGAACACCACCCCCAGCCCTACCTCTGCTGTGCCCACCAATCCCAGGGCCTCAGGGTACCTCCTCTGTCATCCTGTCACTAGGTCACCTTGACCTCAAGTTCAAATTTCTCCTCCGGAGAGCAGGTTATGCAGCTGAGATGGCAGGTGTCCACGAGCACAGGGACCCAGGACAGACGAAGGGACCCTGCTCGGACACTGGGCCGGTCTCTCCATGCTTTGGAGCCCTCTGCTGTAACGCAGACATGATAGCGCTGGAGCACACACGGGAGCAGAGCACGTGGAAACCGCTCACGCCCCGCGTGGGTGATGTTTGTCTCTGAGGCAGCAGCTGCCCTGCATTCGGTACCCAACTACACCCTCCTCTTGTCCACCTGCTCACCAGCAGCCCAACCTGGTGGGTGGCAGTGCCTACTAGGGTCAGGGGAGCAGGAGGAAGGCCAGCCAGAACCCAGCTGCACACAGCCCAAAAGAAACACAGTGCTGTGCCCGCCACCAGGTAAAGAACCCATCCCATTTACCTGCCAGGTAAACTGAGGTGCCGAGTGTCATGGCACAGGCCATGTGTGGCCAAGGCTCAAGGAACTGGTCTTCAATGGCTGGGCTCTGCACAAGGGAGGGAAGGGCTGGCACACCTGCCTGGGGTGCAGCCAAGGCAGGGCAGCCACCATAGCTGTCCCTCCTGCAGGTGGCGCTGTCTGACATCCCCTGTCCACGACCCTGCGCACTTGCCCCGACTGCAGCTGCCCGCTCTAGGGACTCAGAGTGCCTGTGATTCCCAGTGCTGCCCCAAGCCCGACCTTAAAGCCACAGGATGCCTGCCGTTAGGGTTCCCAGGGCTGTCGGGGATCCATCGTCCACCACTGCTGCTCCAGGCATGGAGATGCTTCAGAGAGTCACTGGTGTTCTTCAGGGAGGGCAGCAGTAGCCCCAAGCCCAGGTGTCCTCACTCGTATTTTGCAAGAAGAGAAACCGAGACCCAAAGAGGGCAGGGAAGCCACCTGTTCAAGGCCTGTCCATGTTCTGCGCTGACGCAAGGCCCTGGGCCTCTCGTCCCCACCTCTGTTAGAAGATGATCTCAGTAACGATGACCAGTGCTAACTGACAAGGTCCCATTGGTCCCTCTCTGGAGGTCACTACCCTCTAGAGTGATGGTTCCTGCAGTGTCAAAGTCCCCTGTGTCAAAGTCCTCAGGATTTAAGTGACACAGCTTGGGTGTCCAGGTGAAGGCAGTGTTTGCAGACAGGTGGTCTGAGAACCTCAGGTATTGCTTCTGAGTGTGTGTGTGTGTGTGTGTGTGTGTGTGTGTGTGTGTGTGTGTGCGCGCGTGCGCGCACTTTATGGGGAACACTTTATGGGGGGGCGCACTTTATGGGGAACATCTGAAGGGTGGCAGTGAGGTGGCCGTGGAATGCTGCAAAAGGAGTAGCTCCTGAGAAGCTGGACAGTTGCAGTATGATGAAACCTTGGCAGACTCACAGGCCAGGACTGGCTGGCATTTGGACTCCTGTTACTGCAGTAAGGCAGAGGGCTGTGCTGCTAGGTGGCCCTGAGCCGTGGCCCTGAGCTTTGGCCAAGATGTCCCCAGCACATGAGCCCTGACTGCTGACTCCGTCAGAGATGCTGCGGATGACAGGGCTGAGCGGCAGGGGGCGCTCCGAGCACAGGTTGTTGGTGGGACATCCTGTCTACCAGGAAATGGCTCACTCAAGAACCTGGTGTCCGCTGACTGAGGAGGAGCAGCTCAGAAGTGGCAGGCTTGCTCTGCCTGAAGTGGGGATGGGGCCCCCAGGGACCGAAGACCAATAGCCCTCTTGGTGCACTGTGGGCTCATGGCAGGTGTGATGAGATGGGAAGACCCTGCTCATTTGCTGCAGGGCAGTGTAGGCGCCATTCTGTGCCGTGTAGGTCCCGGCCCCTGCCTGTCTGTCTTTCCCAGGTGTCCCAGAGTGGTGAAATTTAGGGCCAGGCCTGGGTCCGGCTTAAACCCGAGGCCTTAACTTCTGTCCTTCCTGGAAGACTGGCCGTGTCTTGTTCTTGAAGCTAGTGGTTTTTATTTTCCTTTCTCTTCTTTATCATCTTTCTCTTCTTTCTCCTCCCCCTTCTCTTCTTCTTCTCTTTCTTCTCCTTCCCCTTTTTTCTCCTCTTTTTCTTCCTCTTCCTTTCTCCCTCCCCTTTCCTTTCCATCTCTTGCAGCATTGTCTGCTGGCTGTGAAGATGACAAGCCTGATGCTCTGATTTCACTCCTGACTCTGCCATTGCCCTCTCAGTGACTCAAGCCAAGATAGTCTCTGGGCCTCAGTTTCCCCAACAGCAATTGAGGCAGCTGGCCCAGGGGAGGGTTTGAGTAGGCACAGATGAAAAAGCACGTGCACTTAGGCAGGAGCGGGGTCTCATCTGAGTCCCAGCTCCTGCGCGGCTGGGCTAGTCCTCCCATGCAGGGTCTGCAGGGCCCCGTCCATCACCAGGCAGTGCCGGTCTCCTGGCTCGCCACGGCCCTTCCCTCGGCCCAACATCTCAGGTCTCAGACACTAGGTCCCTTGGTTCTTCTGGCTTGCAATTCCAGCATGCTTTTGCCTCCTCTCTCCCTCTGGACTCTTCCACGCTGTTCTCTGGGAAAACTGAGGACTTCAAATACCATGGCTCCCAGGCAGCTGAAGAAGACTTGCCCAGCAGGAGCTTATATTACGTTATCTCAAGCAGACAAATTAACATTGTGCTCACAGCCTGCCTAGATGCCCAGCCAATTTTTCTGATTATTCCTAAATACCCTGAAGCATTCACAGAGAATCTCTCCCACAATGAAGTTTACAACCTCTGCATTTCAGGGAGTGGCCAGCTCTCTGGATGTCTTTGGCACACGACAGACTAGGCACTGCTGGGTACACATTCTGTTATCTTTCAATGAACACAGTTATATTGAAATGATACATTAGCTACTCACTGGACACAAGCGCCAGGGGCATGATGAATACATGCAGAAGCCACGCTGATCTGCAGGACTGCTGCCAAGTGAGGGGAGAAGAAAGGCGGAGCACGTGGTGGATGCAAACGCTACACCCGTGACTGAAGACTGGCCAATGAGTGCCCTTTCTCTTTGACATGTGGGCTAGAGCCAGATGTGGTAGCTCACACCTGTAATCCCAGCACTCAGGAGGCAGAGGCAGGAGGGATTGCCTTAGAGTTGAAGGCTAGCCTGAAGTACATAGGAAAGCCCTGTCTCAAAAAAACAAGAACAAAAAATAAATAAAGGCTCAGTGGCCATGACCCATTATCTGTAGTGAGGTTGTACATGAATCATGGGGGTAAACAAATAATCCACGTGGAGTTCTGTCTGTCTGCTTCTCCTTTGCTCTCAGTGACAGCCCTAGGAACCATGCTGTGGTCCTGTGCTATCGAATGTGACACATCTGCTCCGGGTACTCCCAGTTTGTCTCCTGGGCAAGCGTTGCTCTTGCCACATGCCCTCAGTACTCGGTGTCATTTCTACCTTTTCTGTCCATAGTGGGTATTTCTGGGCCATCTTAGACTCAGCTACTTGCTTCTGTAGTTTTCAAGTTTCCTGGAAGATACTTTTACTCACACTGTCAGGGAGATGCTGGCAGTACTGTGCCAGACACTGAATAATGTGCTGCGGAGCATGGCCCATGGAGAGAGGGTTGAGCTGGGCCGAATTGCCCACCACGCACCTTGCCAGGGCCCTTCAACTCAACTGTGGTCACTACTGTTTCCAGAGAGCCAGCAGGCAAAAGCAGGACCCTAGATGTCAAGGCTGTCTGTGTTTCCTCGGTGATTTGCAATCCCATTGCTGTCCTTATTCCTACTTCCGAGAGTTGGATCAATCAGCTGGAAATGTGATCTGTCACGGGCTCAGCCCGTCCTGTCCACCCTACAACCCGACTCCAGGACATTGGTCCTTGTTCCTCCCCTGAGCAGCCCTGACATCCCCCTGGGGCTGTGAGATTCCCATGATCTTCTCACTCCCCTTTCACCGGTGACCCGCAAACCCCAGAAGCTTCTTTCTCTTCCTATTGTGTAGAGATCATTATACCTGGGGAATCTCTCGCCACTTTGTCCCTAATATAGTAAAGGAGTGGGGAGGGAATACACAGCTTCCTTTTCTCCACTGCCTACCAAGGAGGGTACCCTTTTCTTAGAAGAAATATTTGGCCCACTCCCATCCCCTACACTGCCCCGGGAACCTCTCTGACCCCGCCCCATTATGACCGGAGGCCCACTCTTTATGCTGGGCTGAGCAGAACCTGCTTTGGCCCTTTCTACAGTGTTCTGGGGAATCCGGCTCCTTCCCAGCCATTACTGCTAATCTAATACATTCCTAGCTCCAGCCTAGAACCGCTTCCTGAATCTCAAACCCACTGCCCAGGATTCCCAACACCACACGGCCCCATCCTGAGCAGCCTCTTGATGTGCTGGCCCCCATCTTTCCCCTCCCCTCCCCTACTTAATAGCTATGTCTACTGATGCAACCTTGGAAGTTGCTTTACATCCAGCCTATCTTCTCCACACCCCAAACTCCATTTCTGGTCCAAGCCTCCTCCCCTTTTCCACGGTCACCCCAACAGCCCCTTACCCAGCTCCTGGTGCCTGAGTAGTCACTCTGGCCATACCATCTCCCTGTGATTATGATGCCTTAATGTGCCTGCAACTCAACTCTTTTGCAGTTATGCAAGAATAAGTGTAATGTCAGTGTACTGGGCTATCAGTAACCACCAAAAGGGAGGGGATAAAGGCCAGATACCTTGACTCAAATACCACGACAGTTCTCATGATTCACTTTGTTTTCTTGTGTTCATGTTTTCTTTGCTCTCTGGCATTAGGGCTGGAGCTCAGAGCCTCACGTATGCTAGACAAGTGCTCTCTCTCTGAGCCACACCCACAGCCTGCACTGGAGAGTCTGTTTCTACTTTTCCTGATGAATCTTTTTCACTCTGTCCTAACTGATACCCACTTCCTCCAGGGAACAGGGAACCTGTCTACTCACCACTCCCAAGTTTTTATTCATTCTCTTTGTCTAGCTTTGCCACTATCAGCCACCACCTTTGGGTCTAGGTTTAGAAAAATCCCAGTTATAGTTGCTTTTATTAGGCCAATCAGTTATACCAGGTATTCGGTGAAGTCAGTGGAAAAAAGACAACAGCTGCGGCTTCCAGGCCTGTGAGAAGAGCTGCTGTAGCCGGGCCGAGTAGACATGGTGGAAAGCAATAGGATAGCTTAGGGTAGGGTTTTAGGGTCAAGGTTAGATTTTAGGGTTTGGAGTTATGGTTAAGAGTTTGTGACTAGTACTAAGGTTAGGGTCAGGGTTAGGTAAAGATGAAATTCAGCTCATCCTAAGAGGAGAAAGCAGACCAAACGTGGTGCTCAGAAGCAAACCTTTTCTGGGTTCTTAGTTCTACAAGGAGCTGTCCTGTGGTCCTTGCCCTTGAGGCCTTGTCATGAGGTGGACAGTGCCTGTTATTTTGGTTTTGCAATAGCTGAAAATACAGGGAAGAGTCATCTCTGGAGACTTTCTGACTCTGCTTCCTGTACATCCCTATGTCCGGTGTGTGCCAGGGCTTCCATCCCTCAGCCCCTCCATCCTAACGCCAAGGTGTTGACAAGTGCCCACAGGTATCCCAGAGAGCCTTGTTCTGCTTGCTGCAGAGTACCGATGAACTCCCATCACCCTGGCTAACATTAGGACACTTAGGATTCAGCTCTGGAATGGCCACACCTCGGGACTTCACTCACCTCCTCAAGATGGGCCGCTCCAGGCTGACACCCCTGAGAGGAGCTGCTGCCCAGGTCATCTTTGCCCCCTGAAGCCTGCACTGGACCCACAGGGACTGAGCGCTCTGTGACACCTACTTGATGTGCTACAAAGCTTGGGCCTGGGGCCTCTGACTAAAAAACAGTGTTGGTCGCTTGTGTCTTACATGATCATCCCCAATTCCCATGTGAGGAAAACTGAGGTTCTGAGAGGCTAAATGATTTTCCTGAGGCTGCACAGCAGGCCAGAGCATGGCACAATTGTACCATGGCTGGCTACCATCCAATTGAGCCGTCCTATGAGGATACTCATTTTCCCTGGGAATCCTAGGCTGCTTGTCCCAGGCTGGAGGCAATAGCAGCATGGTAGCATAGGAAACACCACTGGGCTTGGGATCAGCCTGGGAACTTGTGAAGATTCAATTCAGTTAAGAGCAAAAATCGAAATTTAACACAGAAATGCTGGGAGTGAAGCTCGGTGGGAGAACGCTTTTCAGCTGTGACTCCAGTACCCTCCAGCCGTGCACCTGGACCTCTCTGAACCTCAAGCTCCTCTCCCACGACACATTTGAAGGGAGCATGGGTGGAGGGCCACTGTGAGTTCCCTTCTCTACTGTGTGCCTGACAGGAGCCCAGGCTTAGCTTCTTTCCTCTTTAGTTTCCTTTTCATTTGGAGGTGGGGACAGAGCATGTCCCAGACATAATGCAGGCTCAAGTTCCACAGCATTACAGTTGTCCAAATCTCTCCATCATGCTCTGACACCCGCTGGAGTTGGGGAGCCTGTGGGGCCTGCTGAACCTCACCCTGCAGACTTTCCTGCCACCCCCTGGTTGAGGAAGAGGAGAAAGATGAAGGCTCCTAAACTACCTTTGGCCAGCTGGACACTCCTGTAGCCTTAGTCACAATAGTGAGGCAAGAGATGAGGGTGTGGGCACCCGGCTGAGCAACTGGGCGTGGCTTGCAGTCGCAGGGATTGAGGTCACATGTACAGGCCAAATGGAAAGGGCTATCTTCAGTTCTTCTAGTGAGAAATCAAGCAGGTCTTTGATAGGATGGCCTATACCTGACGTCATCCTAAGGCGGGAGGGATACAAAGAATGTTTTCGTTAATCCTGTAGCCACTTCACACTCTAAGTGGTAACAATGACACGGAACAGACCATGTCTCCTCATTTTACAAAAGAGAAAACAGGTTCAGAGACGTGAAGGGTTTTGGTTAGTTTAAAGTTCCCCTTTTACCGCCCCCACCACTGTGACCCCCACCTCCCCACCCTAGTCTAGTTTCTATTTCAATGTAAAACTTGTTAACTCGGGGCCGGGGAGTTAGCTCAGTGATTCCGGCACCTGTCTTGCAAGCGCAAGGACCCGGGTTCTATTGCCGGTAACCACATACCATACTGGGCATGGAGACTCACACCCAGCAGCAGTCAGCACCACATACCACAGTGCCGGGCGTGGTGGCTCACGCCTGTCATCCCAGCACTCGGGAGGCAGAGGCAGGAGGATTGCTGTGATGTGAGTTGGAGGCTGAGCTCAGGGCCAGCCTGAACCACAAAGTGAGACCCTGTCTCAAAAAACACTTGTTAATTTCCTCATCCCATCCAGGCACAAGCTCCGCCTTCTACCTCAAGTCCAAAAGTTACTGGCCTGGGATGAAGTCCACTTCACTCTGAGATGCTGCTGTACTATACTTGTCCTGCTAAAAAAATCATTCTGCCTCAATTGGTTATCTCAGTCTGATATCCACTTAAGTCTTTTTTTTTTTTTCTTTTGACACTGGGGATCAAATTCAGGACCTTGTGCTTGCAGGTGGACATGGCACCACTGTGCTAGATCCTTGGCCCAACCTAAGAGTCTTGAAGGTCTCCCAGCTCCTTGAGGTAGAGCTGGAATTAGACCATATCTGGCCTCAAGGCCCAGCTTCTCCACCCCAGCAAGACCTGCACACATCTGTCCTCCCTCACTGTCAGGCAGCCTGCTCCCAAACACAGCTCGACAACAAAACATCACCAGACTCTAGTTGCTCACCTCTCCCAGTGAGGTTAGATCCCAGCTTCTTCTCATCTCAAAGAATTGAACAAAACTAGCAAAAAGCAGAGGCAAAGTTTATTTGAGAAGGAAAAAGTGAAGAGTAGAGGGAAAACTGACCCTGCAGAGTGAGGCTGGGCTGAGCAAAGAGGGAAAGAGGGTTAGAGCAAAGATAAAATGTATGCAGAGCACCTGAGAAACATGGCTTGGGTTCAGGCTGGGAAAAGACGGGATCAGGGAGAAAATGGTCTACGGTCTATGGTCCAGCACAGGTACATCTCCCGACACCCCATGTAAATAACTTCTGTAGCCAAGGTCAGTGCTGGACAGTGTAAATAACTTACGTAACCATGAGCGCAGGCTGGCTAGGGGCGGAGGACTGTGTGTGCAGTGGCTGAGGGCCACAGAGCGGCTAAACAGACGGACAACAGCTAAGCAGGTGAATACAAAGATGTGCAAGCTGGTCCATGGCTGTGTCTCTTCCTTGACCTATCTGAATCTCAAGTGAATTTCCCTGTCTGAATGGGTGACAAGACAACGTCAGGAGCAGTCCTCCTTCCATTCCCCTCAGAAAAGCCGAAATAGAAATAATAAGGCCCAGGACATTTGTGAAGTTCCAGGCCAGTGTATACACTTGGTAGATACTGTACCTGATTTATCATTACCTTTTCCCCACTCAGAATTCATTAACGCTTCATACCTACAGGCTGCATATCGCACATGCAATTGTGACAGTGATTTATGGGAAACGGTGAATTATAATCTCAGATACCCCTGAGATCATGCAGCACCCTGTCAATCATTTTTGTCAGTCATCTCCAGAGGCATACAACAAGAGATGCTCTTGGAGGGATGCACATTTTTTAAATCCGGAAGCTTTACTTATCTTCTTCCTCTTCTCCCTGGTACCACTTCTTTTCCTGTTTGTGCCACATTCATTTCTGCTAGCACTGACAGCACCCACTGTGAGCTCACTTGCAGACATTATTTTCAATACATGTAGCTGCTTTTGTATTTACCACGGGGGTATATTTACAATTTTTTGCTGCATGTACACAAGAAATTGGAATCTACTTTTCAAGAACTCATCGTGTCCTGTGTCATTACAACCTTCCTGGGTCCCCTAGCCAGCCGCTGGCCATATCTCCATCCCCTCCTCATGAAGCTTCCCCATCCCAGAATTCCTCACGGGCAACACACTGACCGAGAAGCTTCACCCAAGGTTCCTGCAGCCTGGCTCAGCCCACCTCCAGTCTCTCCAGCTCACAGCTTCTCTTTTTCCAAGCATGCAGATCCAGTATCCTCTGATGTCCTCTGTGACACTTTCACATATGGCCTGTCCCAGCCACATTCTGGCCCTCCTGACCCTCTCAGTTTCCCTGACTAAACATCAAGGCCCTTGCCACACTGCGTGCAGGTGGGGGCAGCAAGCTCTCCAGGCTCAAGGAAGGAAAATGGTGGGGGAAGGACCGACACTACTGCTAACATTCAGGTGAAGCTCCTGGTAGCTAATGTCTGGCATAGGAGTCTCTGGTGGCAGAGTCCTGACTCCCTAGTGTGGTCACCTGCTTCTCTCAGAGAGAAGGGTGGGCGCCTCAGCACTCCTTAGTGCTGTTCTGTGCTGCCACTTCAATGTGGCTTTTTTATTTGTTTGGTTTTTTTCAGTTTTTTGCAACAAGGTCTTGCTTTGTAGTTCAGGCTGGTCCTGAATTTTGCAGTCCTCCTGCCCCTGCCTCCCAAATGCTGGGATTACAGGAGTAAGCCACCATGCCTGGCACTGTGATATGTGGTTGTGGGCATGAGTCGCCACGCCCACCATTGTTGTATGTGGTTACCAGGGATGGAACCCAAGAACTTGTGCTTGCAAGGCAGGCACTGAAATTACTGAGCTAAATCCCCAGCCCTCAAGGTAATTTCCCACCCCAAGGCCTCCGTGACCACTGGTCTCTGGAATGCTAACAGCCCTGGTGTTTATTACTCTTTCTTTTGAAAATACCACTCTGACCACACTTACTCAGGAGCAGATTTACAGAACTTCTGGAGCCCACATTACTCAAGAAATAAATCATTAGCAGATTTACTGGACCATCAAAGCAACTCTTTAGCAGGACCTATGCCGCAGCACAGGGATGTCAGTTTACAAAAGGAAGCCCTGTTGGACTAACTAAAAAAAAATACAGCAGCTTCAGGCCCGTGATTGGTCCAAGTACGGGTCCCTGATTGGTCCAAGTGGGTGCAGGGCTCCAGGACACAGCCATAGTTGTCATGGCAGCAACCCAGTGAAGGTGCAGGGCTGAAACCTGGGAATCTTCTGGAAAGCTGGGGGGAGGGCTGTTAACAATGTTGCCTTCCTCCATCTAATCTTAACCACACTGTGTGCCCCTCCCCCTCCTTCAAAGAGGCAGCAGCCCCTCCGGCAGGAAGAGTGGGGGAGGGGCTGCGTGCTGGCAGTTGAGCCTCCTGTTAGAGGGTAGAGGAGGAGAGTGGCTGCTAGATAACCTGGGAGGTCACTGGAGTGAGTTATGCCAGTTCACGGGGGTGAGACAAGCCATCAGAAAGCTACAGTATCAGGTGCTTCTCTGTTCTGTCTCAGAATGGGCTACAAGCTGGTCATTCCTTTTGGCCAGGGGTATGGTTCCACAGTGTTCCTTCTCATGGCAGACCAAGTCATACTCAGTGTGTCCTAGAGATCGGTGAATCTTCACATAGCTGGTGCCATCATCCCACAGAAAACATCCGGGCCTTGCCATCTGGGCCCTTGGGTAAGGCTGAAGGATGTAGGAGCATTTGGGCTTAAAGTGGCTCCAGAAGAAGCCTGGCATGGGGACGGAACAGAGAGAAGACAAGAAAAAAAAAAAAAAAGAAAGAAAGAAAACCCACACCAGTTCCCATGGGCAATAAGCAAGTTACCTCTGCATGACCTCAGACAAAATCCAGCATTTTTAATTTTATCCATTAATCCAGCATTTTTTTTTTTTTTTTTTTTAGTACTGGGGATCAAACTCATGACCTTACACTTGCCAGGCAGGTGCTGGAACCACTGAGCTAAATCCCCTGCCTCTAAAACCCTTTTTCAATAATCAGTGCATTATGTGCAGCGCTGAGTAGGCTGTGACCCGACGGTTGAGGCAGCAAAGGGAATAGACAGTGCAAAGACAGATGCAGGACCTTTCACCCCACTTCGGTCACCACCAGATGTCTGGAGACTCAAGTGAAGTCAGTTTTCAGCAAAAATGGCCTTGAGATCCCAGGAAGAGAGCAGGGTGCCATTATCATTACCAGTATCTAGAGCAATGCTTGTGCGAAGCAAACCAGCCCTGACCCGGTCTGACCTTCAGTATCAGACATGTTTAAATTGCCTAAAAGCAAGTGAGGCTGGAGGGCTCAGGCAGGATGTTCTGTGTAACAAGTACTCATTTCACATACATATTCTGCTCCTGCAGTTTTAACAGGGCCTCATGCCAGGTCGGTTAAACATGCTATGCATAAAGGGTGATTGTTGACTGTGCCCAGGAATCATCCTGACCTCTGTCTCACCACGGTGGTCCCCAACTGTCTCATTCTGACCTCAGCTCCTGCCTCCAAGAGCTCTGTCTTAGAGCTTTGCCAGTCCCCCACTCACAATGACTCTCTGCGTTGGTGTTTAGAAGTAAGAGCAACTTTCCATCCCACAAGGAGGAAGAGAAGTTCTCAGACCTCAGACAAGGCCATAGTGGTTAACTTGCTTGAGATCGTGCACAGGAAAGGGAGGGAGGAATACCAGCTCTGGCCCCCTTCTCACAGGGGTGGGGACGTGTTCTAGGCCCTGGCCCATGCTCCCCTTGGCTTCCTAAATGAGGAGCTGATCTTCCTTAACTAGGAGCTGGTCTCCATAAAGTAGGAAATCATATGCCTGAACTAGGACTGGTCTTCCTATGCAAGGAGTTTGTTTCTCTAAATTAGTAGCAGTTTGTCTCCTTTGACTAGGGATTGATATGTAAACTCAGCAGGTGAGAACTGAGAGCAAGTGCTGGGAGTTGCCATTGGGTGGTCAAGGGCTTTGTTGTCACTGGGATGCTCTTTAGGACAAGTTGGAGAAGGGATAATTGTTTTGGGTGTGGAAGGTGAGCCCACAAATGTAGGGAGGAGAGGAAGTTTAACAGGACGCGTGGGTTGGGCCCATGCTAGGCCATTTTCTGGCTGTAGCAGTAAGCTCCACACCAGACAGCGGGGAGCGGGGCAGCAGTGTTGAGCAAGGGGCTGGGAGCGCTGTTCTGAGAGCCAGGAGATTTATGCAGCTTATGATGTTTCAAGTCCACAACACATTAAGAAAGTATCAGGGATACAATTAAGATATACTTCCTCCTCCATGTAACCCAATCCTATCACCTCCACCATGAGCTAAGTAGCCATCACGCTGTGGTTGAAGTTAGCTGGAACTTGGCTTGGGCTAAGGTATTAGTTAACTCAGCCTATATGATGAAGATAAATGCGATGATTTATTTGGAAGAGGAAAACATCCTAACATTAGATATAGTGCCAGGTGTGGTAATGTACCCTTTTAATCTCAGCTATTTAGAAGGCTGAGGCAGGAGGATCACAAGGTCAAAGCCAGCTTGAGAAATGTGGCAAGACTGTCTCAATAAAATTGGAAAGATAAAGGACTGCATGTACAATTCAGTGCTTGTCAAGCATGTGAGAGGCTCTGGGTTTCATCTCCAGAGCACAACACCTTCAGCAAAACCACTTTGCATCCAGTTATGACATTGGAGTTTCCCTTTCTTTACTACACTTGCCCAAGAAGTTGTGCAACAAGGCCTAAATTGAATGGTTAGTGTTCTATGAGCTCCAACTCCACCACACCGCTTCCACCCAAACTTGGCAGCAAAGCTCTGCTAATCCAAGCTCCAGGACTAGGGTGAGGCTGTTTCTACACTACAGAGTATATCTGTGTGTCCTGCTTCATCATAAGCACCTAATCCACCGCCTAACATGTGGTAGGTACCCAATCTATGTTTGTTGGATGAATGAGTAGATGACACAGATGGAAGGGAAAATTTAAAAAAAAATTTTTTTTGAGACAAGGTCTTGCTTTGTAGTTCAGGCTGGCTCTGAGCTCACTTTGTAGCCCAGGCCAGCCTGGAACTCACAGCAATCCTCCTGCCTCTGTCTCTTGAGTCCTGGGATTATAGGCGTGAGCCACCATGCCCTGCTAAAATGTATTTTTAATACCATTAGCTTCAAGGACAAAATAAAATGCTGAGGGAGATTAAGTAAGCAGATGACACTTTGCTAGGTTTCTTGGGCACCTGTTCGTGAAGCATTATTCTCAGCACTGTCACAGATACAGTGGTGATTAAGAGGAACTCATGCTCCCAGTGAACAGGAAGCACAAATCATTCATGCAGTGGGAGAGGTAAGAGTGAAAAGTAGAAAGCTTGTATGCATCAGGCCTGAATGGGCCCCCAGTCTCTTTATTTCTTCACAGACGCCATATGAAGGGAGTCTTATGAGCCTCAACTTACAGATAAGGAAATTTAATCTCAGGGACATGACACACAACTAAGAGGAAGACTCAGAGTTTGAACCAGGCCTTCTGAATGGCAGAATAGAAGCTCTTTTAATAACACCATTATAATTCAAGAAATCAAACCCAAATGAGTCAAAAGAAATCTTATGCACATATCCTTACAGGTGATGGGAAAATTATGCAGTGTAGTGTGTATGAGTATGAACTTGATCCCAAGAAGTCTGGCTTGAGTCCTCTTTGCACACTTAGTAATGATCCAACTGTGATGACTTAGATCTAAAATGTGCCCCCAAAGTCTCATGTGTTCAGAGGTGGAGTGTCAGAAGGTGACTAGATCGTGGGGAGCTGGACTCATCAGTAGACTGATTAATTGGTGAGTTCATAGCTGAACTGCTGTTAGGAGGTGGGGCTGAGTTGGAAAAGGTGGGCTATGGTGGTCGGGCATGTGGGATGCACTGCTCTTGCTCCAGCTCTCTCTCTCTCTCTCTCTCTCTCTCAGGTTCCTGGCTGCCATGGGTTGAGCAGCTTTCCTCCGCCAGCCCCCTCCACCATGCCATTTCTGCCATACAGCCAGCCACCTGTGGACCAAATGCTTTGAAACTGAGAGTCAAATAAATCCTTTAAGTTGCTTCCTTTAAGTTGCAGACACTAAGTATTTTGTCACAGAAATGAGAAAGTGACAAATGTAATGACCATGTGTGTGTGTTGCTACTCTGAGTTTTTTCATCTATACTATAGAGACAATAGCAACTACTTCATTAGGCTACCATGGGTAGAAAAATGAATTGGTGCCCACAAAGCAATTGCACAGCAAATATATACCCAAAACAATTTTGGACTAGAAGCCCATGGTGGATACAGACTAGGAGGAGATGGAGGGACGTGATACCCCTTGATGAAGAAAATGCAGGAGGACTGTGTATGTGAAGAAAAGCTTGAATTTGGTTCAGTTAAAAATCCAAGTTTACAAAGGACAATAATGGGAACAAGGATGAAGAAGGGATTGGGGGCCATTTTCTATACAAGCCTTTGAAGGCCAAGAAGAGAAACTTGGACTTAGTTCAAAGATAGTGTTTCAGCATAAGAAAGATGCACAGGGTCAGAAATGGGATGTAGGAAAATTAGCCTGTCCGCAGGGAAGAGGTTAGGAGCTTATTAAAATAGGCCAGGCTCAGAAGTCACAGGTGTTCAGAGGGTGGAAAGGAGATGACTGATTTATACTGCCATGGTCTCCATGTGTCTGGATAGGCCCCCATCTAAATAATAATTATTTTATTGTTGAGTAGGTGTTTTCAGTAATTGGAGCAGAGATATTTATTAAATACTTCCTGTGTACTTTTGAAGTGCTTTGTGAAGTGCTTTATAGGCACCAATTCATTTCTGTTCCTTCTGGAGTGGATGCTGTTATTATCCTCATTGTAAAGGTGAGGAAATTGAAGTTCAGAGAGAGGAGGAAAAGACTCAAGGCCATATAATTAGTAATTACATGGCAAGCTTAACTCGATTTGTTTGACTCCAAAGGGCAAATTGTATCTACCATATTCCATCCCCAGTCCTGCAGCCACCTTTTTCTGGCATAGTCTCCTTTCGATTAGCTATCTTTAGGACAACTCGTATAGCAGAAATAGCACTTGTCCCAGAATGCCACAGATCTGCCCGTGGAATGGAACCCTCGCTTGCTGTCAACTAAGTGATGGTAATCCTGGACTTATTTTCTCTCTAGAAGATAAGATTACTGTTCTACTTCTCAAGTTGTTGTAAGAAATGAAAATAAAATCCTGTAGGGAATAGGGGAAGGAGGCATTACTAGAACCTCGGCAGTAAGTTCTAGTCTCCTATGAGCCACAGCAGCACAAGGCAAATCAATTAATAAATACAGAGAAAAGGCAGGAAAATGAGACTTAGAGAAGAAGCTGAGTTTTGAGGCTGATCAGTGCTGCTCTGGACAACAAAAAAAGAAAGACTCAGAATTTGCCATACTTTATTCGGTATATTGGAAGTAACAAATTAACAGCTCACTCAGAGGGCAGCAGTTTGTACCTCCTAAAACTATGAGGAACTTCTTGATTAGGAATTTGTCCCTCCTCTATGATGTCTTCAAGTATTGTAATCCTGCCCTGGAGCATCACAGCATTATTGAGACATCAAGGTCTTAGCTATGACTAGAAGTAAAAACGGAGTGATGTCTGGACATGCCATAGCCATAGCTGGCTGGCAGACAGGAAAACTAGGCCTACTCATAATTTTGTGAAATGATTTTTCTCCAAAATTATGTAGAATTACTCCTGACAAAATCCTCTGGACCATGTCTAGGCAGATAGAATGGGAGACACATAGTAAGAAATGTTCAACACATAGTAGTTACTACTACTAATAAACAACCAGACCAGGTAGATAAGAGGATCAGAGGTCAAGCCAGGTGAAGAAGAGTTCAGAGCACCCGCAGAGGAGAGATATAATGGTCGTTGGCACCTATATATAATGTCATCAATCAAGCGAGAGAAAAGATGATTCCATGTGGCTTGGGGATGCACAACTGGAATCAAGGAGGGTAGTTGAGGAGCTTCAGCCAACTGAGGGGACTCACAATAGCTTTCTTTGGGAGGTGGCAGGTTGTTTCTGAAGGTTCTCCAGAGAAAGTCTGCACAATCCTTCTAGAGGAAAGAGCAGCTTGGGTAAGCGAGAACCTGCAGGACTTGCTAAAGACAGCTGGGCCTGTGTCAAGAATGTTTGCTTCATTTGGCCTAGGATAGCGCTGAGAATTTACCTCTGGCTGTTCCTACACGACACCCAAGCTGCTAGCCCAGGAACCTATATCCTGGGAACCAGGGCTTTAAAGGGCAGCCATTTTTTAAATGTAGGGTCCATTGGGATGGTACATGACAATGCTTCCAAAAATTGCAAAAAAATCATAAAAATCATGGAATGCTCCAAGTTCATCAGACCAAATGTGCTCAATTTGAGGGAGTGTACTTTATCCAAGACTGTGACATTCCTACCACTCCTGATACCAAACCTTCTATCCTTCCATGAAAGGATGACAATAGTAGATGACTGCTCTCTTTTTTTTTTTTTTTTAGGTTTTTTGAGACAGGGTCTCGCTTTGTGGTTCAGGCTGGCCCTGAGCTCAGCCTCAAACTCACATCACAATCCTCCTGCCTCTGCCTCCCGAGTGCTGAGATTACAGGCGTGAGCCACCACGCCTGGCACTGTGGTATGTGGTACTGGTTGCTGCTGGGTGTGGGTCTCCACACCCAGTATTGTTATGTGGTTACCAGGGAATCGAACCCGGGCCCTTGTGCTTGCAAGACAGGCGCCGGAACCACTGAGCTAACTCCCCGGTCCCTATGACTGCTCTTTTGTGGGCCGGTTTCTTAGAGTCTTTTTGTGACAATATAACACACTGCCAATTCCATGGTGGTCTTTAATTTAAAAAATTTTGCCCCATGACCCCCTAAAATCTCGGAAGCATTGTTCCTCAATGTGTAAGAATCTGGAGAGTGAATAGTTTCTCGAAAGCTCTTCCAAAGTCAAACTTAGGATTCTTAGTTGTCTTTTATTTTATAATATTTTTGGTAATGCTGGAGATTAAATCCAGGGCCCCCCACATTCTAAGCAAGCATTCTACCACTGAGTCACACCTCCAACCCTTAGTATTTTTTTTTTAAGTGTTACATACCTCTGTGCTGGATGAATGCTTATTCTGAGCATATTTGACCCTTTACAAATACTTCAAGTGATCGTTATGGGTGTTTATTACTATAAAGGGTAGTCAAACCTTCAAACCCCTATCCCTACTCTAAATGAGGATACTTAAGAAACAAGGACTGTCTGTCCCTTTTCAGTTTGGACCTAGACTACTTTGTTTTAGGTGCAGCAATCCTGCTGTCTCTGTAGCCCTCTCACCTAATAGCTGTCTTATCTCTAGTGTCAGCAACTTCCTACCCACACTCCTAGAATCATGCTACTAAGCTTAATAAATCAGACCTTCTCTTTGATACATCAATTTAGACAACTTGTGTGAAATAAAAATAAAGCCATTTTGTCACAGGCCCTCTCAGAACATCCAAAGACCTTGAGTTCCCTGAAGGTGCCTACGTGGGAATGTTCCCAGCGCCCAGAAGGAAACTGCCCGATGTCTTGGTAACTGTGCTGCAGGAATGAGTCAAAACTGCCCTGGACTGTCGTAAATAATGTCCTTGTAACTATGCTGTAGAGATAAGGTAGAAACACCCCTTACTGCAAAAATCTGGCTTCTGTCCTTCTGCTTGCTTGGTTCCCACATTGCCCCCTATAAAAGGCCCCAATTCTGAGCCAGGCAGGGTGCCTCTGTAAGTCCAGCACTCAGGGAGTGCCGTCTGGCCAGACTAACAAAGGTCTGCTTTAACATCTAACTTCTGTGGGGAGTGTTCTCTCTCAGGTGACCCTTGCTGTAGCCTGCTCTCCGGAGCGTTCGGTCAGATGACTTTTGGTCTTACATTTGGTCAGACTTTTGGTCATACACTGGGCCTGCTCCCCAGAGTGTTTGGTAAGGCTTTCAGTCTTGCACTTGTTTGTGACCTGAAAATGGTTATCTCTGTCAAGGAAAAAGGCTTAGTGTTAACAAATGATTGAAAAGATTTGCTTCCGTTTGTTTGGAGGTGGTATTGACAGAAAATCATCTAGAATTTAACACAAGGCAGAATTTATCTAAAGCAGCTGAAAAATCTGTGAGAGATTAGTAGATGGAAGAGTTAGGCTCGAACCCTAGAATCCCAACATGAATTGCAAGATTTTCTGCATGGATTGGCTAATGTGTTCAGTAGGAAACTGTTACAAATCTGACCATTAAATAAACAATGTTATAGAGACATTACTCTGTGTATGTTAGGCTTATTTGTGAACAGTATTTTTTTTTAAAAAACTGTGTTGGAAAAATCTGATGTAATTCTGATTCAAGGACAAGGCCGGATGGCGCTGGTTGACTTGAGGTCACTTGGCCTCTTGCAGGGCCCTGGGCCCACAGAGATTAGGAGATAGCTCTGGCCTTCAAAGGCTTATTGCTCACTGGAACCAGCTGCAAGAGAAGGGCAAAACAGGAGACTGCTACTTTGGTTAAAATGTTTCTATTCTTCTTTGGACCTGCAGGCTTGTGTCCTTTGTTAAACTTGAACAAAGTCAATACCCTACTAGCTACCTTTCCCTGGTTTGTGACATCTTTTCTGGGAGGTTGAATTCTTGCACTTAGTTATACCACTTATTCACCTTGAACAAAATTCCTGACTCCTCTGAGTCAGCGTACTAAGAGCAGAGGGTCGGCCACCAATCCTTCACTACAGCGAAACACCTAAGGTAACTGACGGAGAAGGGGGAGACATTCACTTAGGCTTTCAGTTGTGGAGCTTCTAGTCTATGATGAGCTGGCCCATTGCTTTCCACTTGTTCTGAGAAAACACACATAACAGAGCAAAAACTCTCATCTCATTAGCCAGGAAGCAAAAGACAGAGGAAGGAGCCAGAGTCCCACAGACTTCTTTAGAGTCACATCACAGTGACCAAAGGACCTTCCACAGACCCATTCTCTCAAAGGACCCACTGCTTCCCGAGAGTACCATCTTGGGACAAAGCCTTCAACACACAGGTCCTGGGAGGAACATTAAAGTATAGCATTCCACATCCAGCCCCCAAATGTTCACAGCTGTCTCATGGTGTGAAATGCATTTAGTACATCTCCAAGGGTCCTCAAATTCTCAAATATTCCAGCATTACTCAAAAGCCAAAGTCCAAAATCTCCTCTGAGTCTCAAGGTGCAGTGGGCTGTGACCTGAAAAAAAAAAAAAGTAGAAATTTTCATACTTTTAAGATAAAATGTTGGGACAGAAACAGATAAATATTCGTAATATAAAAGGAAATAACAGGAAAACAGTAAGCTGGTGCAGACCAAACCCCAGAAGGAAGCACGGAAATCCCAGAGCCCCTCGTCCCGCAGCCAGGCCCAGTGGTGGAAGGTGGGGTCCATCGGCCTCAGGCAGCCACACCCCTAAGGTTCTTCTGATGCCTATGAAGGTGTCAGCTGTTGTGGACACCTCTTCCTTCACTGCAGCTTCAGCCTCCCACAGCTCCATAATTCACCCTGTCCCTGCTTCCAGGGACTTGAAACTTGTAGTTCACTGCCTGGCCTCCTCGGCCTCTCTTTGAAATCTCCCTAGGAGCTCACGATTTTTGCGACCTCACAATTTTTGCATTCTTCATACTCACAAAACCAGCATTACGTGGTCACCACCAGTGTGGACTACACCTCATGAGTTGTGGGGAATGATTCCAAAGGCATGCAGGGCATGTCAGGGGTCTGTGTCAAAAAATTTCAACCTGGAAAATATTTGAGACAAATTTTTATCATTATATATTTCAGTCCATGATGGGAAGGGTGGTCTTGCCTGAGATATTTCTTTATTTTGATGTCGTTGAACTTTCTTTTTTGTTGATGTTTTGAATTTTATTTTTTAATTGATTTTATTCGTACATTTTATACATACATTATGATCACATTCAACATTGAGAATTTGTTCCTGTACATGACACATCTTTTTTTTTTTAAGGTTTTTTTTTTTTGAGACAGGGTCTCGCTTTATGGTTCAGGCTGGCCCTGAGCTCAGCCTTCAACTCACATCACAGCAATCCTCCTGCCTCTGCCTCCTGAGTGCTGGGATTACAGGCATGAGCCACCACGCCCGGCACTGTGGTATGTGGTACTGGTTGCTGCTGGGGTGAGTTTCCACACCCAGTATTGTATGTGGAATCGAACCCGGGTCCTTGCGCTTGCAAGACAGGCGCCGGAACCACTGAGCTAACTCCCTAGCCCGGAGACAATTAAGTCTTGACTCCAGCAGTTGGCATTCCACACAGACGGAAGTGACCCAACAGTTCTACAAAGCTGCCCTAGTGAGACTCCAAGTCAACCATGTCTCTGCCTGACTGATGCAGCATCATTTAAGCACAGAAGGACAGCCCCTCCTCTGGCTTTTGTCTCAGTATTTGGACCCATTAGTTCACTATGGAGAAGAGAATGAAGCCACTGTGGGTCCTTTAACACCTGTGAATCACAGGCAGAACTTCCCCAAGCAAAGTCCTTTTAACCACTTAGTTGAAATTCTTGCAGGTCTAACTTGCATTCTGAGCCTCTTAATGACTCAATAGCATTCCAAGACCCTTGATGACTGTACCCAACCAGAATAGAGCCAACTAGGAAAGTTGTCCCTTGTATTTACTCTGATAGTTTGAACACACGCATGCACACAAAACGAGAAACAGGGATGGGTCTGCTTTTATACACTCACAGACTCTTTCCATTTTAAATGGTGCCTATTTGTTCTACTAAGTTCATTGGGCACACGATTTTTCAGTATGTGCACTTAACCTAAGAAGAAATCCAGCCAGGAAGCTATAGTCTCAGGTAGGACTTGCTTCCAGGGAAGGAGCAGGTCAGCTAAAGCTGGCTTGAACTGGCCCTCCTGCTCATTGCTCCTTCCAGGAAAAAGTCTTAAGTGTTTCCTTTTAAAATAGACAATTATTTTTTCTTCCATGGAAGGAAGAGCCACTGTACTGGTTAAAAGAATTGAAAAAGGAAAAGAGTTCTTCCAAATCAGAGGCTTATCTCATAAGGCCAGTTAATAAAAAAAAAAAAAAAAAAAAAAAAAAAAAAAAAAAAAAAAAAAGATGGCAGCAATTGAGGCAAGCCCGCACCTAGCTACATTACTTCATGAAGACTCTCAGTCTATTTATTGATCCCACCCACAGCCTTAGTCCTAGCATCTCACCAAAGTACAAAATGAAGGAGAAAAAAAGCATTTACAAATCTAGAGTAAGAGGAGAGCAGGTTAATCCCTCCTCTAAAAGAAAGAAAGACAGAGACAGAGTGAGTGGGGAAGAGAGAGAGAGAGTGGCAAACAAATGCAATACAAACAGAGAAAGAAGACTCATTTCAAAATGGAGGCCAGGTTCACTTTCAAGAAGTACAACAATCAAACAGGCAAACAAGGCCTGGAGGAGTAAGCACAGGCAGCTAGAGAGAAAAACAGCCTACATTTCCTCCCCTGAGCCCACTGCTGGGTCAGGAAGCTCCTCCATGGCAGCATGAGAAGAGTCTCCTGATTCCCAGCTCAAGGAAGAGAGTAACATAGAGAGAGAGAGAGAGAGAGAAAGAGAGAGAGAGAGAGAGAGAGATAGAAGAAAAAGTCTTATATAACTAAACAAAACTTGTGCCCAGCATGGACCTTATCTCCATCTCTGGTACTTGACTTTTATGCTTGGCTAGCTATGCCAAAATGTTATGAGGTAGATCCTTCTGAAAGATCACTAAATAAACTCCTGGGTTTGGGGCTGCTCACCTCCCCTTCTAGAGTTAGACTCTAGGCTCTTCTCGTCTCAAACAAAGAGTTGAACAAAACAAACAAAAAGCAGGGGCAAAGTTTATTTGAAAAAGTATAAGTAAAGACTGAGAGAAAAACTGACTCTACAGGGTGAACTTGGGATGAGCAAAACAGGAAAAATCAGGATAAAAGTACACCTTGGAGCACACAGGATGGGCTGTTATGAGGAAAGCCATGATAGCCAAAAACTATCTTTGGAAATTGGTGGAGAAATAAGATATTTACATGAAAAAGAGCTCCTGAAGAAAGTCAGTGACCACCAAACCTGAACTCCAAAACATTCTCAAATATATCCTAGAAAGAGATAATGAAGATAATGACAAAATGTCTAATAGAATGAATACACCAGGTAGGGTGAACAGTGACATAGAAGGGAAAGATAGAAAATTATTAACAGAAAATAAGGCAATGACATACATACGATAGTATCTATTAATAATAACTCCCAAAGAGAATGGTTTCAATTCCCCAGTCAAAAGACACAGGTTAGCAGAATGAATCAAGAAATGGTATAATATACACAAAAAATACACTTAACACAAAAAATAACTCATTCTAAAAATCAAAGTGTGGAAGACAATATTCTATGGAATGTGAAACCAAAAAGAATCAGGAATAGCTATTCCATATTCATAAAAAGTGGACTTCAAGCCAAAACTGATCAAATGAGATAAAGAAAGTCACTATATAATGGTTAAGGAAAAAAATCTAATAGGAAGGATTAGATACCAGTTTTTAACCAATATGCACTTGACAGTAGCAAACCCAACTTCATAAAATAAGTACCATTGGATATAAAAGATCAGATAGACATAAAATTATATTAGTGGACATCAATACTATATCATCACAAATAAACAGATTAACTAGACAAAAAAGTCAACAAATATCAAAGTTGAACAAAACCTTCAAACACACAGACAATAGATATATTCAAGATGTTTCAGTCGACAGTACACATTGTTTTTGTTTGTTTGTTTATTGGTACTGGGAATCTAATTCAGGGTCTTGCACTTCTGCCAGGCAGGCACTGGGCCTTGGAACCACAACCTGCTGTTACCAGGAAAGCCAGGTGCAGAACCACTGAGCTACATCCCAGCCAGAATGCTCATTCTTTTCAGCAGCATGAGGAACTTTCTCCAAAATGGACCATGTACTAGCCAATAAAGCAAGCTTAATTAAATGCAAAATAGCAGAAATTAGACTATACATAGGATTATATCACCACAATAAAACTAGATATCAAAGCCAAAAGAAAACAGGAATTAAATAAACACATGGAAACTAAACAATATAACAATATACTTTTTTTTTTTTTTTGAGACCAGGTCTCACTTTGTACTTCAGGTTGGTCCTGAACTCACTATGTAGCCCAGGTGAGCCTGGAACTCACAGCAATCCTCCTGCCTCTGCCTCCTCCCAAGTGCTGGGATTACAGGTGTGGGCCATCACATCCAGCATTGTTGTATGTGGTTACCGGGATGAACTCAGGACCTTGTGTTTGCAAGGCAGGCACTGGAACCACTGAGCTAAATCCCCGACCCAAAACAATATATTCTCAAGTAATCAATCAATTTCAGAAGACGTAAGATGCTTTCTAGAACTAAATGATGATGCCAGTACAACATAACAGAACTTACAGGACACAATGAAAAGTCATTTTGAGTGAAGAAGTTATAGTTGTGAATGTGCACATCATAAAAGCAGAATGAGCCTGAGCACCTCAAGGTCACAGAAAAACAAGAACAATCCAAACCCAAAGCTAATACAGGAAGGAAATTATAAAGATCCGAGTAAATACCCATGAATTGAAGACTAAAAAATACAAGGAATCAATGAAAAGAAAGGTTTATTCTTTTAAAAAATAAACAAAGCAGACAAATGACTTGTACCGAGCTGTCCCCACAAAAGCCTCATGCACTCATAGGTGGAGCTTTGTAGAGTGTGTTGCATCTAGGGTATGTGATACTGGGATTAAGGGTGTGTGATACTAAATTAGTCCACTGATTGGAATTGATGTAACTCTGAGTGTGACTGAATGATGAAGACAGAACCCCTGGGAGTAAATGGCACTAAGAAGCTTGTGGCCTGGATGGGATAAGAGGGAAAGGTAGGCTCGCTGCTGTGGCTTGCTGCTTGCTGTTTTCTGTCTGCTCCACCATGAACTGTTTTTCCTCTGCTATGACTCTCTGATCTGATACCTTACTTTGGAGCCAACTGTCTATGAACTGCCTGAAACCTCAACTATGAGTTAAATAGACCTTTCTTTCTTTAACTTGTGGGGCATGCGTATTTTGTCTAAACATTGAAAAAAGTAACTAATATAAACCCTTACCCAATTTAATCAAAAACGGGATAGAAAAGACCCAAAACAATATAAGTAGAAATGAAAAAGTTGAAATCACGATGGATCCTCCTGAAATAAAAAGATTATTAACATCTACCTTGCAAGCCTATGTGCCAAAAAATTAGAGAATTCAAAAGATATAGATGCATTCCTAGATACATATGAATTACCATAGCTGAAATAAGAAGATTTAAAACTCCTGAATAATTCAATAATAAGCAATGAAACTGAAGCAGTATTTAAAAAAAAAAAAAAGTAAAGCATAGGTAGAATGGATTCACTGCTAAATTCTACAAACACTTGAGGGAAGATCTGATGTCAACACTCCTAAAGCTCTTTAATCAAACTGAAAGGGAAGAAATATTCCCAAAATCACTTATGAAAGCAAACATTATGACTGCAAAACCAGACAAAGATCTAAAAAAAAAAAAAAAAACTATAGACAAATCTCTTTATGGAATATAGATGCAAAGATCTTCAACAAGATACTGACAAACAGAATGGAACAAATCATCAAAAAGATCATACCCCCTGACCAAATAGGATTCATTCCAGTGATAGAAGGGAGGTTCAACCTACGCAAATCAATAAATGTAATATATCACATATATAAGGACAAAGTTACATAATCATCTCACTAAAAGGAGAATAAGCCTTTGACGAAACCCAGTATGTTTCATAATTAGAAACACTCAAGGAAGCCAGGCAGGGATTACAGCTCACGCCTGTAATTCCAGTGCTTGTGTCTCAAGAAGAAAGAAAGAAAGAAAGAGAGAAAGAGAGAGAGAGAGAGAGAGAGAAAGAAAGAAAAAGAGAATGGAAGACAAAGAAAGAAGAAACAAAGAAAGAAAGAAAAAAAGAAAGACTGAAGCAAATAGGTATAGAAGGATCTTATCCCAATCTGATGAGGTTTATGAGAAACCTATGCCAACATTATATTAAATGGGCAAAAACTAAAAGCTTTTCCATTGAAGTCAGGAGCAAGACAAGGATGTCCACTATCACGTTTGTTCAATATAGTAGCAAGTTCACACTATGCATAGTGTTCAAAATATTAGCAAAAGCAAGCAATCAATAAAAAGAAATATAAGGTATATGTGTAGGAAAGGAATCAAATTATCATTATTTGCAGATGACATGATCTTCTGCATAGAAGACCAAAATAATTCATTGATGGACTCATACAATTAATAAAAAAATTCAGCAATGTAGTAGGAGACAAATTCAATATGCAAAAATCAATAATGTTCCTATACATCAAGACCAAAACCACAAAGAAAGAAATTAGGAAAAACTACCATTCACAATAGCACCAACCAAAATTAAATCCTTAGGAATTAGCTAAGGAAGTGAAAGACCTCCACAAAGAAAATGACAGTAACCTGAAAAGGGAAAATGAAGAGTACATCAGACATAAAAACATTCCCTCTGTCCCTAGATAGACAGAACTGATATAATCAAAATGTCCATACTTTAAAAATTGATATACAGGGGACTGGGAGTTTAGCTCAGTGGTTCCAGTATCTGTCTGGCAAGCATAAGGTCCAGAGTTCCATCCCTGGTAATCACATATCACAATGCCAGGTGTGGTGACTTATCCCTGTAATTCCAGTACTTGGAAAGCAGAGGCAGGGGGGTTGCTGTGAGTTCAAGGCTGGCCTGGACTACATAATGAGCTCAGGGCCAGCCTGAACTACAAAGCAAGACCCTATCTCCAAAAACAAAACAAACATACACAAAAAAATTGATTTACAGATTTAATGAAAGCTTAGTCAAAGTATCAATACCATTCTTTATAGAACTGGGTGGAACAATCCTAAAATCTATATGGAAAAAGAGACACAGAATAGCAAAAGTAATGCTGAGTATTAAGAACAAAGTGGGAGGCTTCGTAATACCAGACTTGGGCTGGGGATTTAACTCAAGCAGTGCCACACCTACTTTGCAAGCACAAGGGCCTGAGTTTAATCTCTGGTACAGCAAACAAAACAAAAAACCCCCCTAAAACTAGAAATTTCATTTGACCCAGCTATTCCCCTCATAGGTGCTCTCCTAACTCTGTTAAAGACATCGCATTATAGTGATACATGCATGCTCATGTTAATGGCAGCACAATTCACCATAGTTAAATATTGAAAATGGCCTAGATGTCCATCAGTAGATGAATGGATAAAGAAAATGTGGTATTTACAAACCATGACGTTCTACTCTGCCACTAGAAAAGATAAACTTGAGTCATCTGTAGGAAAATGGATGCATTTTGAGACCATAATGTTGCAAGCTTAAACATTTATGTTAGAGGCAAAACCCAAAATGTAAATAAAAAGCAAAATAAAGAAAGATAATAGGAAGTAGGAGATAAATCTTTCGCAAAAGGGAAAGGGATCAAGCAATGGAGGGAAAGGGTATGAAAAAATTAAGATGTATCTTGTACTTTTACCAACATCCTACAAGGAATGTAAATCTGACGTGCTGAAAACATGCACTGATAGAAAGAAGGAAAGAAAGAACAAAGAGAAAGATGCATTTAAACTTGGACTTCAGGTGTGTTTTTTTCAGTACTGGAAATCTAACTCAAGACCTTGTGATTTCCAGGCAAGCACAGCACCACTGAAGTACACTCCCAGCATGAAAGATACATTTAAAAGAAAAAATGAAGAGTGCAATTAAAATTATGGAGTTATTGCAACAGGTGGTTCACATTCTCTAAGTCTGATTTATGTAACATGTGGTGACCAGCTATCCAACCAAGTCATAAAACCTTCAAAATGGTTTTGCCACATGGAGACCAACCACCCTCTATTAAAAGACATCTCAGTGCAGCTGTTCAAAGGAAAAAATGAACATGAAGAGCAGAAATAATTATTGAGTTTTGTCAAATAGGTTGACATTGAGAATATCAATCGTATGGTGAACTACATTGCTAAAGCTAAGAAGCACTTTTACTGCTGGTGAAGAGATGGTCCTGCTTGCTGCTCAGCACCTTTGTTGGGAGCTTTCAGGAGTGACTGCAGGTCGAACAGTAGCATGTGCGCCTCTCTCAGCTAGCACACAATTAGAAGAATTGATGAAATAGTTGGGGATACTGAGCCACAATTGCTTTTTTTTTTTTTTGAGACAAGGTTCTCACTTTTGTAGTTCATACTGGCTCTGAGCTCACTATGTAGCCCAGGCAAGCCTCGAACTCACTCCTGCCTCTGCCTCCTGAGTGCTGGGATTACAGGCGTGAGCTACCACACCCAGCACTGTGGTATGTGGTTTTGATTGCTAGTAGTTGTGAGTCTCCATGCCCAGCATTGTTGTAGATGGTTTCCCGGGATTAAGCCCGGCCCTTGAACTTGCAAGGAAGGCAGAACCACTGAGCTAAATCCCCAGCCCAAGGCACAATAGAGAGGTTTATGAGCCACTGTGGCAGCTCCTCAAATCCTATCACATGACAGCCAAGTCTTCAACAAAACAGAGTTTGAGGTTGGACATTTTGTATCACAATATTTCTTAGTAAAAGTTGTATTTGTCCCAGGTTTCCCAGTGATCCTTTACTGTCTTGCATTATAATTAGTTGTTTTCATGTCACCCGATTGGTTCATGACTGAGTTACAGGCAAAGACTGAATTTCTACCATTAAAATCTAGTTCAGTTTGTTGTCTATTGTTGAAACTGAAAACAGAGAGAAATATCTCTAAGAAAATCAATGACTCTTGAACTTTAGAGAACATCATTTTCAGGAACACCTGTCAGAGTTCTGGTTAATACGTATTCAGTTCAGAAAGGAGAGACCATCTATGGCATGGGAATATCGAGAAGCCTCATAGTTCACAATTTAAAGAAATTATAGAGGTTTTCCCAATGGGCCTCAAAAGATTTGCACAGCATTAACAATAATTATTTGTATACCTCAAACTTTCCTAAACTAAAAAACAAATTTTCACCAACTGTGCTAGAAGGAAAATAGCACTCATGAAAGAAAAAAAGGAGAGAAGTAGATCCCTGGGAACCAGGAAGAATCTGACAGGAAAATTAAAACCTATAGAGAAACTAAAGAGACAGAACATAACACAGAAAAGAGAAGGGTCAGGGGCCAGGGATGTAGCTCAATGGTTACACTGCTTACCTCATAGGCGCAAGGTCTCAAGTTTGATCCCTGGTACAAAATAAATAAAGGGAAGGGAGGGTCGGGGAGTTAGCTCAGTGGTTCCGGCGCCTGTCTTGCAAGCGCAAGGACCCAGGTTCGATCCTTGGTAACCACATACCATACTGGGCGTGGAGACTCACACCCAGCAGCAACCAGTACCACAACCAGTACCAGTGCCGGGCGTGGTGGCTCACGCCTGTAATCCCAGCACTCGAGAGGCAGAGGCAGGAAGATTGCTGTGATGTGAGTTGGAGGCTGAGCTCAGGGCCAGCCTGAACCACAAAGTGAGACGCTGTCTCAAAAAAACCTTAAAAAAAAAAAAAAAAGAAAAGGGAAGGTAGCTGTGATATCGTTTCAGCTACTCTCTCACAACTCACAGGAAAGGAAGATGGAATCTGCTGTGACAAAGTAAAAGTTAGAGATGCCAGAGAGCTTTGTGGGAAAACATGGTGGTGGAACAGACCAGTGGGTGCTGTGAGCTGTAGGGAGAACACAGGATCCTGTTCCCATTCTAGTCCAGGTGCCTGCCATGTCACTGGAGAGGATGTCTCTAAACTTCAACACAAAATAAAACAAAGAACAACCAGTAGAAACATGGAAGACAAGGCAACAAAATACCTTCAAAATCTCCCAACTACTCTAATTAAAACCACATATTCAGAGGCCAGGGATTTAGCTCAGTGGTTCCAGCGCCTGTCTCGTAAGCGCTAGGGCCTGGGTTCAATCCCCCAATACCCACATACAATACTGGGCAATCACTACAACACATCACAATGCCAGGGGTGGTGGCTCATGCCTGTAATCCCAGCCAGCACTCAGGAGGCAGAGGCAGAGGATTGCTATGATGTGAGTTTGAGGCTAAGCTCAGGGCCAGCCTGAACTACAAAGTGAGACCTTGTCTCAAAAAAATAAATAAATAAAATAAAATAAAACCACATATTCTGATACTCAAAAGAATAACAGAAGGGATTAGATAACAGATCATAGAGTACTCAGCAAGATCACACAAGATATAACTAAACAAATAATGGAAGTAATAGCCAAAATCATCCCGGAGCTTTTAGAAGAGACTAATACAAAGCTAGATGAAATAAACAAATGATACAAAACATGAATGGCCAGCTTTTCGAAGATCTAGAGTCCACAAAAAGGTTTCCGTGAGAAATCTAAGAGGCTAGAAATTCTACTGAAAGTGTGGGCAGTAAAAGTGACCTTTGTAAGGACAGCATTTCAGAACTAGAAGAAATGAATCAGATCTTCAAATAAGTGGACTTACTGGATATCTTCAGACTGTTCCACTCAAAAACAACAGCATATGCATTCTTCTCAGCAGCATACAGGACTTTCACCAGAACAGACCACATTCCATCCCTACAAAACATGCTTAAGTAAATGCACAAGAATTAAAATGATCAGATAATAGTACTATGAAACTAGAAATCAAGGGGGAGGAACCCACAGAAACAATGCAAACACATGGAAATTAAACAATCCCCTCTTAAATAATAAATGGGTCACAGATGAAACTAAGGGAGAAATTACTTTCTACATTTAAAGGATAGTGCCAGAATGACACAGCAGACCCTCAGGGACACCATGAGAGGAGCTCTAAGAGAGAGGTTGATAGCAGTGGATGTCCACATCAGAAAAGAAAGTTCACAGAAATAACCTAATGATACAGGTCAAGGTGCTAGAAAGACAACTCAAATCCAAAGCTAGTAAGAGGAAGAAAACTATAAAGATCAGAAGTGAAATTAAAGAAATAAAGACTAAAACAAATACACAAAATGAATCAGAGCTGGTTCTCAGCCTCATCTCAGCAGGTCTGCCCAAGACCCTCTGAGCACCAGCTCTAGGCCTCTGAGATGCTCCATGTCTATGCAGACAAGATGAAAGAAACCATCATAAACTAGGAAAAATTCATCAAACTGCAGGCACAAGTATGCATTGGTGGGCAAAGAAAAGGCCCAAATCCAGGCAATTAGAAATGAAAAATTTGAAATCCCAATGGAATCTACCTAAGTCCAGAAGTCATTCATAACTACTTTGAGAACTCGTAGTCTTAGAAACAGAAAATTTAGAAGAAATTAGTAGATTTCTACATATATAAGAATTACCAGGGCCGGGGATTTAGCTCAGTGGTTCCAGCGCCTGTCTTGCAAGCACAAGGGACCAGGTTCAATCCCCTGGTAATCACATACAGTATTAGTTGTGGAGACTCACGCCCAGCAGCAATCAGTACCACATAGCACAATGCTGGGCGTGGTGGCTCATGCCTGTAATCCCAGCATTAGGGAGGCAGAGGCAGGAGGATTGCTGTGATGTGAGTTGGAGGCTGAGCTCAGGGCCAGACTGAACTACAAAGCAAGACCCTGTCTCAAAAAAAAAAGAAAAAGAATTACCAAAGCTGAGCCAAAAAGACACAAAAACCCTGAATAACCTACAGTAACTCAATGAAAATTAAGAAACAATAAATTTAAAAAACCCTACCAACTAAGAAAAATCCAGGTTCCAATGGGTTTACTGATAATTTCCCAAGAACTTTAGAGAAGACCTAATATCAATATTGCTCAAACTCTTTAATGAAAGCAAAACGGAAGCAATATTAGCAAAGTCATTCAAGGAATTCCAAAATTAGAAAAGGATTCAACCAACAAAGAAAACTACAGACCAATCTCATTAACGAACACACATTCAAAACTCCTCAATAAGAAGCTGGCAAACGGAACACAGCAAATCATCAAAAAGACTAGACACCATGACCAAGGAGGATTCAATCCAGAGATGGTTCAGCATATACAAATTAATAAATGGAAGACCACATACATAGAAGCAAGAACCAAAAAAAAAAAAAAAAAATCACATGAACATTTCAATAGATGCAGAAAGAATATCTGAAAAAAATCTAACATTCATTCATGATAAAAACTAAAGAAAAGTTATATAACATCTTTATCTAAATCTGATAAAAAAGCCACCTTTGACAAACCAATGGACAACATCTATTAAATGGAGAGAGACTGAAAGCTTTTCGCCTAAAGTCAGGAACAAGACAAGGATGTCACCATTCTCTTCAATATGAGTCTCACAACACTAGCCAGAGCAACTGGACAGGAGAAAGAAATAAAGGGGATATGAATATGAAAGGACAAAGTTAAATCATGATCTCCTACCTAGAAGACCCCAAAAACTCCACTGGAAGACTCTGAGAATTAAGAACAAAATTTATTAATATAGCAGGATACAAGGTCAACACCCCAAAATCAGTAGTGTTCCTATACACCATAAATAAACTCATAAAGAAAGAAATTAAGGAAATAATACCTTTTATAACTGTATCAAGAAAAATGAAATACTTATGAATTAACCCAAAATAGTTAAAGAACTCTACAATGAAAACTATAATCCTCTGAAAAAGAAGATAGGATATATCATCAGTAAAATTAATTAATCAATTAATTAATTAAAAATACTATAATAAAGTCAATTAAAAATACTATATTATTTTTCTACATTTTGATATTTGTATTATCTGTCAACCTTTTTTTTTTTTTTTTTTGAGACAGGGTCTAGATTTGTAGTTCAGGCTGGCCCCAAACTTACTATATAGCAAAATCATAGCAATCCTCCTGCCTCTGCTTCCTGAGTGCTGGGATTACAAGGGTGAGCCACCAAGCCCAGCATTGTGGTACGTGGTTACCGGAATTGAACTCTGGACTTTGCACTTGCCAGGCAGATGCCGAAACCACTGAGCTAAATCCCTAGCCTATGTCAACTTTTTTTTTTTAGGTTTTTTTTTTGAGACAGGGTCTCACTTTGTAGTTCAGACTGGCCCTGAGCTCAGCCTCAAACTCACATCACAGCAATCCTCCTGCCTTTGCCTCCCGAGTGCTGGGATTACAGGCATGAGCCACCACGCCCGGCACTGTGGTATGTGGTACTGGTTGCTGCTGGGGTGAGTCTCCACGCCCAGTACTGTATGTGATTACCAGGAAATTGAACTCAGGTCCTTTCACTTGCAAGACAGGGGCCGGAACCAGTGAGCTAAATCTCCGGCCCCCCATGTCAACTTTTTAAAACATGTAACTTGTTATTTTTTTAAAATTTAAATAAATAATCATACTTACACCTTATAATTTTATCTGTTCCCAAATTGATAAATCTCAGGCTCCACAAAACCTAGAAATAGCCTTGCTGATTTTTTAATTTTTAATAAAAATCTGATTAGGTCCTCCTCAACTTTTAGATGGTTTTCCTTGTTCCAAAATTCCAAGTCATTCTCATGCCTGGCTCTGCCTGGCTTGCCCATGTTCTCTTGACCTTAATTAAGCTCCAGTGACACAAAATTCCTCTCTATGGCTCCTCCCAGGCTCAAGGAGGTTGTTTTCTATTTATTTATGCACATTATTTATTAGTTCATTTGTAATTTTTGAGACAAGATCTTGCCGTGTAGTTTAGGCTGAACTAGAACTCACTACGTAGCTGGCCTTAAACTTGCAGTGGTCCTCCTGCCTCAGCCTCCTGAGTGCTAGGATTCTAAGAATGTGCCAACACACTTGTCTTTCTACATTTATTTTAAGAAAATCTAATAACTTGAAAACATGAACGAGAAGGAAAATGAATGAAACTTTACTTTTAGAAAACAATTTAAATAGTCTTCAGGAGTATACTGATTAAATAAACTAGGTTATGCATGTGCAAGTGTAGACACATGTCTATACACACAAATATACACTAGATATGCAAAGAAAGAATTAAAATGTCTGTAGCACATTGTCAAATTTTTTAAAATCAAATATTTTAAAGCTAATGTAGAGCTGACATTTTACTTTATAAAATTATATACACACATGTACTTGAGCTCAGAGACACATCTAAAAAAATGTCATGAGGGCCGGGGATATAGCTCAGTGGTTCTGGCGCCTGTCTTGCAAGCACAAGGGCCCAGGTTCAATTCCCCAGTAATCACATACAATATGAGGGTGTGGAGACTCATGCCCCACAGCAACCAGAACCACATACCACAGTGCTGGGCGTGGTGGCTCACGCCTGTAATCCCAGCACTCAGGAGGCAGAGGCAGGAGGATTGCTGTGATGTGAGTTTGAGGCTGAGCTCAGGGCCAGTCTGAACTACAAAGCGAGACCCTGTCTCGGAAAAAATAAAAGTTATGAAAATGTAAACTTCAATTAGCCCTGTGTGCTAAAATTAAAGACAGTTTTTACTTTCTTCTCTATACTTTCCTGCCTATCTTGCATTGTTTAAAGGAGTATATCTCTGGTTACAAAAGCAATAAAACTATTTTTACAAAAGATAGCAGCTTATAGC
>PVIR01007512.1:0-60655 GCA_004026965.1 Petromus typicus | reverse complement strand
TATGAAAAGACATGGAAGACTCTCCAACCTGCACTGCTGAAAGAAAGAGCGAAGCCTAAAAACATTATTTCCTGTATGATTATAACAAATGAAGTCCTGGAAAAGACAAAATCAGTGATTTCATGGAATTTGATGGGATAGAAATAGAATAGGTGGACTGCAAGATATGTTAGGGCATTAAAATGGCAGATTTGTATTAATCTCCTTTTGACGAAGCATTGAATTGTAAGAGTAAATTCAAACAGTGTAACTCTAGACTTTAGTTATACTAGTGTATTAGTATTGCAAAGTATAGATATACTGCACTAATGAAAAATGTTAAGACAGTAATAGGAAAGACTATGTGAAGAAGAGAAGGGCAGATGGTGTAAGAGAACTTTTTGTGTTATTTGTGTAAGTCTAAAATTGTACTAAAAGTGGTTTATTAAATAATGAATTATCAAAATATCAACCTGATAAGTGTTTTAAGTGCATTGAGTTATCAAAAGAAATATCTAGCATATATAAACATGTCTACATGAAGATGATGAAAAAAGAAATAAGAAAAATTTAAAGAGAAATTTCAAAAATAATTAGCAGGAGTCAATAAACACGGTCCTTGGAAAAATGAAGTGAAACACAATGAAATACTGTTTCTTACTAAGTACGACAGTGAAATTCTCAAGACCTGTGCTAGGTCCATGCAGGGCTAACACAGTGCTGGTGGAAACAGGATACGGAACAATTTCTTAAATAGTTAAGTGTTCCTCTTCTTATGAACCCACAATTTTACTGCAGGTTATTTAATACACAAAATAAAAACACACCTACAAAAGGCCTTGAATAAGAAAGTTGACAGGTGATGGATTTATAACAGTGGGGATATGAAAATATGCATGTACCTATCACAATAAAGGAGTTTACATGCTGGTAAAAAAAAAAAAATGAAATGACAAGGATAAGTCCCAACGATAGCATGCTGAGTCAAAGAAGCCAAGAATTTTTGAAGTACACATATGATTCTAAACATGTGAAGCCAAAGGTTGGGCAAATTAGTGTTTGATAATATAAATGGAAAAGATGGTTTTCTCTGGGGAGAAAAGGAATGGAAAAAAGGAATTTCCAGAGGTCTTAAAATTTTTCACATCAGGTCCAGGGATTTAGCTCAGTGGTTCCAGCATCTGCCTTATAAGCACGAGGTCCCAGGCTTGATCCCCAGTAACCACATGCAACAATGCTGGGCTTGGTGTCCCACACTCACCAACAATTAGTACCACATACCACAGTGCAGGGCATGGTGGCTCACGCGTGTAATCCCAGCACTCGGGAGGCAGAGGCAAGAGGATTGCTGAGTTGAAGGCTAAGTTCAGGACCAGCCTGAACTACAAAGTGGGACCCTGTCTCAAAAAATAAATAAGTAAAAATTCACTTCATAATTGGGATTTTTTTAAAAAGTGGGGATTTTACTCATAGTATATTCACTCTCAAAACACATGAATGGTATGTTTCTTATCAGTGTATGTCACTCTCTTTTTTGATTATGCCTCAGTTAAAATAGTTATTAAAAGATGTACCATTTGTAATGAATATCCTACTTATTTTATAGAACATATACAGACATTTTATGTGTAATTAAATTAATAAAATAAATATGAGCCCTAGTAAATATAAGGGAAAATTGACACAGATCTCGTCCTCAGGAGCAATCCGGTAAGCTCCTGGAGATCTGTCGTGAGACGACAGGGCACCCGCGAGGAATCCAGCAGCAGGAGAGAACGGGCAGAGCTGTGAGCCCCGTGGAGACGTGGGAAGGGGAGTCACAGGGAAACATGAAGCTTTAAACCTAAAACACACACAGACTCTGATTTATTAGATTATAAAACAACTCCGTACATACTTGCCAAAGTAGAGAATGATGAAAAGCAATGAACAAAATAGAACGATTGAAATCAGCTAGTGATTTGGCATGGGCTGAACTTAGAAACGCATCAGACATATTCATGCAGTAAGTCATCTATTCAACAAACATTTATTAAGCTAATGAAATATTCTAAGATATGCCCAATGAAAGGAGACTGGCATTGTAGGACAAATTTATTTAATTCTTTAATATTACTGGTACAAAAGTTACACAGAACAGGAAAAAAAAAAAAAAAACAAACACTAATCAAAAACAAATTGTTTTCGTCTTTCCAGTGCAGTGATGGAAGGATTCGAGACTTCCCTTGCGTCGCTTTCAGCTTTAGGCTGGAGGAGCCACTTGTCAAAGCCCCAACAGTGGTAGAGCCGAGTCTGCCAGGCCTGCACAAGGAAGGGAGTGAAGCCCCTGATAAGGTTGTCGGTCTGTTTAGTAAGCCCAGCCTCACCATGTCCTCACAAGGACGATTACGATCATCTTAACGGTTTTAAGGTCAGGCGATGAACTGATAGGGAAAAGTTGGCTCTCAAGGCTGAGTGTCTGACCAGCTCCCGATGCCCCGGGGGACTCTGTCTCCTCATTCCTCCTCCTCAGGAGTGCCCTGCACATGCGTCTGCAGAAGCAGCTGGACAGTCAGCGGCTGTTGCTGCCACCTAGAAGAACCAACAGAGGAGTAATGATATCAGTGGTGCAGTAATGATATAATGGTGCAGCTGTTAACAAAGGACAAGTCAGGGCCACCAGACAAAGATGACAATGGGGAACAGGAAACCTCTCAATCCAGGTTGAAGGGAACCAGTGGATCCCAGAAGAGCAGACTGAAGAGGAGGGAGACCAGCTCTGTGATCACCATCTGGTCAGTAGCATCCTCTAGGAGCCCAGAGGATCACGACCAGCACCCTCGGCCAGCTAGACCTGGAGACAAGCACAAATAGAACAGTCAGCCATGCAGTAATGAAGGAATTGAGGATGTAACACCAATCCTACTCAAAATCCTTAGACAGGAAGCCATAAAGGTCCCCTCCTGAGATCCTCAGCAGCAGTGAGAGGGCTCAATCTTGGCACCCGGGACCACTGGCAAGGTCAGCACAGTGGTGGGAACACCAGGCATGCTAGTGGACATGTTGGAATCTGCCCCAGAACTGGTAAGTGGTAGCAGAGCTGGACCCAGATTGAGGATATGGACAGAGACAGTGTTCCTGCAGGTACAGAAGGCCGGAAGCCCAGAGGACGATGCAACCACGTCTCCTCCCAGCTTAGCCAGGGTAATGGAGGCTCTCCAAGCCTAGGACTTGGGTCTCTGTGCCACAGAGTGGAAGAAGGAAGTGGTGACACTGGCTCCTTGCTGTGGCATCTGTCCTCCAGGGAGGGACAATTGAATCTGTGCTCATAAACACTCCACTGGAGCCCTGGGAACACAAATAGGAATGCACAGCTGTGTGCTGTCGGGTCCTAGAATGTACCTACTGAATATGGGAATTGCTGTCCTGGGTTGTAAGGGTGGAAACAGAGGCTTAGTGAGGTCAATTTATCAAATACAGGGGAGTCATGGATCTTGAGCTGGAGCCCAGTTCTTGCTGGCTCCAAGGCCTCGGCTCCCTGGAATGAAACTTAGGTCCTCCACCAACACTGGGGCGTTAGATGGCCTCAACATCCCCGCTGTTATTATAGCCCATTCCGTTTCTCAGGGAGATAGGAGACAAGTTTGGACAGTCCTTGTGGGACAGTGATGCGACGCTGGGCTCAGCATTCCTTCTACCCTGCAACAGGGTTTCCTCTAAGGGGAAGGATGTGGGAAGCCTCGGTCTAGGCCCACAGACATCTCAATGACCCTCCAGGGTCCATTCAATGTGGAGTAGAAAACCTGAGTTCAGAACCATGAAGAGGATGTAGCATTTGCTAGAGCAGCTGTGGAGATAACCAAACCTTCTGGGCTCCAAGTGGCTCAGTTGAGCCAGCCTCAGGAGGACAGGAAGCCCTTTGTTTCTGTCCATCTTGTATCCCCAGCATTTGTCTCCATTCGAGGGTAACAATGAATAGGCATGAAATTCTCAATCAAAACTTAATAAATGAAGAAAGAGTCTAAAGGTAGTTGAACATTTGAGTCAAATGCCAAGCAAATATTTTAAAACAAAATTAGCCACTAGATAACATAATTTTTTAAAAAGTGGAGAAAATCTCATTCTTCATGGTTCCCTGTGTAGGTCACCCTGCCGTGTTGGCAGAAACACCTTATCCCTCTGCAGAGATGGCTAGTGATAGGCTCTGTTGCATCTCCATCACAAGGACAGCAGTGTCCGGGTTTACCGAGCATGTACGGAGAGTAAACATGAGATAAACTGAGGCTCTGGCACTTCTGAGGAGACTAATGGAAGTGGAAAGAGAGGGAGAGAAATGGCAATGAGCCTCATCCGAGAACTGAGGCCTGGAGACACATCATGGGGGTTATAAAATACTTTACTATGAAGCATTCATATAAACCCACCCACTGTCGCCTTCAGGTGATTTTGATTGGGGTTTGCCTTCTTGATTAAACCACTTATAAAGAGGATTGTTTAGAGAGGGGAGAAGAACCAGAGAAGCTTCTTCGCTACATTAAACAAAGCACAGGATGATAAAAAACAAAGCACAGGGCTCAGTGTCTGCTGCACCTGGAGGGAGAAGGAAAGCCAACAAGCAATGTCCAAACCAAACCTAAAATGAAAAACAAAGTGGTGATTTTAATTACAATAGATTACGAAAATTTCACAAAGAATAACTGGGGAAATGGAAGCAATTGAGTAAAAGGAGGAAAGAGGAATAGAAGCCAACTGGCAAGAGCCAGTGAATGCAAGAGCTCTTCACTGTCTCAGCAAAGTTATCTGCCCAGTATTGCACCTTGTGGAAGACTCACAGGAGCAGAGGGAAGCTAAGAGCAAAGAGCATGCGCACTCCACTTGGCGTGGAGGCCTGAGTGCGTCCATCTTGCGCTCCCGGACCCTGCAGCGTACCTGGGCCTGAGGAGCATGAGGAAGAAAATCACAGCCTCTGTCATCCTCTCTTAGAGCATCTGGCTTTTATTCATGATGTCATACATAAACTGCAGCTCTAATTTTAAATATATTTTGTCTCCATTAAACTCCAAGATCTATAATGTCCAGTCTTGCCTGGGTTATGTTCTTGCTTATTTAACCCCTGCCTGTTATACATGTGCCTTGGAGAATCTGAGGAAGTTTAGACTGTTACCATGACAGTGGAAATCAGTGTGGTTTCCTCCCAAAACTAGGACTAGAGGTCTCATTTCACCCAGCTATTGCCCTTCTTAGAATCTCCCCAAAAGAATTAAAAGCATCGTACCACGGTGATAAATGGGCGCGCGTGTTTATAGCAGCACAGTTTGTAAATTTAAAAATCAGCTTTCCAAAGCTGCATCTAAATGCTGTTGTAAGAATCACATGGAAAATTTACATGGTTCTCCAACTGAGGTCTTACTAAGTTGTGTATTTCCTGTATATGAACCGTTTGACACTGATTCACAGTTTCAAGGTCTGTTAAGTCAAAGTAACACAAACCACACAGCCCTGGTGAAATAAACAGAAAAGGGGACAGCATACAGCACCTGCTCCAGTGCCTGACTTACAGATGCTCAATAAATCCTACTTGCTATCCAGTCTCAAATTTTGCTGCCAACTTTCAGGTTAGATATAAATAGCCACCTCTGGAAGCCTCACGTTTTGCTACTTCGATGTACCTGAGGGCTTTAATAATTTCATTTTTAATTAGCATAAATAATATATAGATATTTGTTTATGGGCTACAATGTAATTTTATATGTTTATATCACATATTGTTCCAATGAGGATAAACCTATCTCTAAACATTTATCATTTCTTCTTGAGAAAGTCTTCTAATTTTTATTCTTATTTTTTGTATCACAGTATGTTATTATTTGCAGTCACCCTACTGTGCAATAACACACTTTCACTCACTTTTCCTGTCGAATTGTGATTTAGTATCCATCGGCCCCACTACTCTGCCTAGTAACGGCCATTCTGCCCTCAGTTCCCATGAGATCAACTCTCTTTGGCTCTCACTCTCTGAGTGAGATCTTGCGGCACTTGTTTGAGAGCGTAGCTTTACAGGATGGCGAAGCTAGAGGTGACAAGCAGCAACTTCTGACATTGGCTTCTGGTTCTTAAAGTCTCCATTCAGAACAAGGGATGGGAAAGAAATGTGACATGAGCACATTCCGACACTAGGTGGCGATCAACGCTCCTGGCTAGGATCACGTAACCCTCGACTGGCCAGGGGGGCGGGGCGCTGTCGGTCACGTGGCTGGGAAAAGTCTGGGTTTACAAGTACTGTTTCAGACGTGGAAGAACCAGAAATGGGGGTTTGGAAAGAGCTCTCTCCCTGCTGTCCACCTACCCACTCAAGTTTACAGAACACTGAAGGGGACTGAAGTGATTTTGACAACCAAGGTGTCCCTAGACAGCAGCAAGTACCCCAGCTCTGCTGGCACAGGGCAGTGTCTAAGAAATCAGTCACTGAAATTCTGACCTTAAATCAGAGATCTACTAAATCTACGAACGCTGGTTAGGTTACTCTCCTAACTGCTACCAGTTCTGCAGCTCCCGTCACTGTCACTCGTGCTCAGCTTCCTGTCTGGCCTGTGAGGTACTCAGGCAGGACAAGAGAGCGCTCAGCAGTGCAGAAGCCACAAGATCTACCCTGTCCTCCTCCCTCCCTCCCTTCCTCACCGTCCCATACACATCCCAGGCTTCTATAAGGCCTCAGAAGCACCACCTTGGAATCCAGCAGGGCTGAAGCACTGGGCACATGGCTGCCACCAGGGGTCTCCCACGTGCCACTGCACCACTGAACAGCCCACTCGTGTCTCTGCTCCTCTCTGAGTAGATGCCTCATGGAGCCTGTGCAGCCCGGTAAAACTGCAGCGTGCGTGACAGCTGGCGTGCTCCTCCCAAATCTCACAGCAGCATCTGCTATGGGACAGAGGTGAAGACGCTGACCCTCAGTCTCCAGCAGCGTCTCTCTTGGAGGAGAACTCTGGGAGCTCACTGAAGCCCAGTGACCTCCACGTTACCCTTCTCTCCCCAGGTTCCTTCAGACCCGGCCGCCACCTGGTGAGGGCAGCCAATCTGGTTTATCCAGCCTCCTTTTGCCAATGTTTGGGCAGGATGGGGCAGGGTGCGGCAGTGGGCAGTGATAGCTGCCAGGGAGTGGGCTGGGTGTGGCTGACCTCTGTGGCACAGGGTTGGGCAACTCCGGAGAGGGTGGAGTCCACTTCAGCTCGTGTCTTGGGAGATTGAGGGGAGAGATGCAGGCTTTGTTGATGGGAGGGAACCCAGGGGTCCTCTGTGTCAAACCAGCTCCTTGTGTCCCCCAACTTTAGAATGCTGGCACTGGGTCAGCAGACTTGTCTGAACTGCAGAGCACTGTACTGTTTGGAGTTGGGCTTTGGGAGAGTAGAGCACAAGCATGTCCTGCAGCAGAGTGTGACCTGAACCTAAATATCCCCACTGTTATCAGACAAGAGGTCTCAGAGAAGTCATTTCCAGGTCCTTGGTATCTTGAACAAAGAACTGAGCAGGACACTTTGAAGGAATAACATGAGTAAGATTTATTTAAAAGCAAAGTGTATTCCATGGGGTGAGAGCAGGCAATAGGAAGAATCACAGCCCCGACAGGTGCAGGGAGTGTCTCTTAAGGTCCTGGTGTTACAGGAGGACCTGTAACTCAGAATGGACAGGAGTCGGGGCCCAGTGGGTACCTGTCAGCCCGCCCACTGGGAGGGGATTTCTGACCATACAAATTTGTTTTGCAGAAGTGTCATGGCATCCAGAGCTTGAGGTGAAGGGGGGTTGAAGCCACAGTGAGGCTGGACGTAGGCCAGGCATGTGTGCTCTGGGGCTGCCCATGCTTGGGAGTCTTAAGGGGACAGCGTAGCCTTCATCACTGGCTGTTGATATTTTTGACATAGTCATTCTTGCTCTGTCTGGTTTCTTAATTCTTGCCTTGCGGGTTTCTGTTCTTGTTTTATCTCCTGCCTCACTACCATCCAGACTGTTGCCTCACTCCTCCCTCAATGCTGTGCCGTCCTAGCCCCTCAGCGGGCCCTGCCCCTGTGCCCTTCCTGCTGGCCGGTCAGGCTATTCTATCCTGGGGATATGGCCGGCTCCAGGGTGCTTCCCTGCCCGACTCCTGCCCCCCATGCTGGACACAGCGTGTGCTGCTCCGGACTAACCGCTGCGGGGCTGTCCTCCCCTTCTGCATCCCTCCCTGAGAGCAGGGGCTGGCTCACTCGCCCATTTGTTCACAGAATCTTCAGCCCCTGTTACCCAGATCCTGGTCTGGGGCATGGTGAGCCAGCCCTGAATCCAGCTCCTGCCCTGTGCCTGGTGCCCGGTGCTCGACAGTCCGATAACAGCTAAAGACAGGAACATGACCTTCCCTCCCCAGACTCACTGGATGGGCCCGGAGCTCTGAAACTCAGACAACTTGCCTAACCTGTCTGACCTGGCGCCCTCATTTCCTAAAAGGAAACAGAAGAGGTATCTAATTCCTGAGCGCTGAAAGAATTCTGAAATTCTGCATCCCAGAAGGTGCAGAGCCTGAGCTGGCTGCCCCCACCCACAGCTCGACTCCCAGCACCCTCGAACACAGCCCAATCTGACCTAGGCCTCTGGGTCTCCTTCCTCTAGCACTGAGCCCTAGATAGTCGCATGACAACCATCATAGCCACTGTTTCTTATCATCATCATTATCATCATTATTTGCATCTTGCTTTATCCCAAGCACTACTGGAAGCACTTTCCACTTATGAACTCATTTCATGTTTGTGATAGTAGCACGAAGTGGAACACAGTACCATCTTCCCTTCCCAGACAATGAAATGGAGAGACTGGACATCAGGAAATATTCTGTCCCTGTCTGCATGGATTTCAAAGTCCAAGTTGGAAAAAGATTTTTTAAAAGTGGGATGATTACATGTATTATAGGTGCCATGAAAGAAAGCAATAGATAGTGTGGTCGAGTCACTTGAAGGCTCTACTGGAGAGAATACTTTGGAAAGAACTCGCTTAGGGCTTAGCCCTGGAGGTGCAAACAGGAAGTAGGGAGAGCTTCCAGCGTAGGAAGCGTCAGTGCTCTGGCGCTGAGGGAGACGGACCATGAGCCCTACTCCTTTCTGAAGAAGAGTGGCTGGTAAGGGACAGAGTGTTCCCCGGGAAGCCATCGCAGAGAGCTGGTACCTTGGCTGCAGAGCTGAGGCAGCGGACGCTCCCAGGCCGCCTTTGCTGAAGGACTGGCGAAGCACAGGGATGCGATTGTGAAGCAGACTCCATTTCCCACCCGGGGAAGTGGGTGTCCCCAGCAGTGCGCGCCCCTCGCCCCACCTGCCTCTCGGGGTTCCCTGCTCTCAGGTGCCCTGAGGGGCCTCGGCACTGGCCGGGGTCTGGCCCTGTGCTAACTTCTTGCTGTTCCGGGCCCAGCTCGGCCACCTCTGCTTCCCAGAGCAACCTTCCACGCACACAAACCCGTGCCCTGACCCAGCCCTTCCACCATGGAGCTCCCATCGTTCCTCTGACTTTTACTTCTTACTCTTCACTGTCTGAAGGGATCTCGTTCGTTCATCTGTCTGGCTCGTTTTCCACCTGTCTCTGCGGAAGTATAAACTCTCCCAAGGGCGGGCGCGACCAGGTCAGGGGCGCCCTGTGTTTCCGAATCTCGTCACAAGAGGGCGCGAGCAGCCTCCTTCCCCATTCACACCTGTGACTAAAGCGTGACGTCTAACCCTCGCAGGGTCCGAGTTCTGCGGTGTTTCAGTGTGCGCTCTGAGGGTTGGAAAGGTTTTTCTGCGGGGCTTCGGGGTACAGAGGGAGGACAGGAGGGCGGGGTGGCTGGGGGCGCACCTCTCCCCGAGCTTCCCTTAGGTCGGCTTTTGTCCCTGGCGGGTCAGTCCGCCCTTTGCACGCACGGGACCTGGGTCCCCATTTGCTGCGCCCGCCGTGACCCAGCGCCCGGCGGTGACCCCGAAGATTTCCCAACCCTCTGGCTGCACTAAGGCTTCGGTTCGCTTGATGACTCTTGATAACCGCCGACACCAGGAGAGTGGGGGATCTGGGAAGCAGGCCAGGGAACCCCGAGCCAGACCTCAGGAGAGTAAGTGAGGCCAAGGCGGGGCAGGCAAGGGCGGGGTGCACTTAAGGATGGGGTGGGCGTTTTCTGAATTTTCTAATGGAAAATATACAGAGGCATCTCTGTTCGCGAACCGAATATTTTCCATGATTCTGTTCGCGAACCGAATATTTTCCATGATTCTGTTCGCGAACTGAATATTTTCCATGATTCTGTTCGCAAGCCGAATTGGACCAGAACTGAATCAAATTCAACGGTTAGGTTCAATGTTGACCTTCTGGGGAAATTTGATTGGATTCTTGTCTAGTTTGATTTTCATCCAGAATCGTGGCCCTTCTTGGCTTCCGTATGAGGAAGTTAAAGAAAATAATTCATCATTAGTATTCAAATCTTCCTGGTCATTTTGAGTCTCTTGTTTTCTCACCTTTTACTTCTTTAAACATGTCGGTTTTCTGCGTCCCAGCTCCTGAAGTTTCTGTGGTCTGTTGTTTCAGCTGCCCCGGCCAGGGGACTGTCTGTTTTCCGCATTTCTTTGAGGGAGCTACATTCTCTGGCACGGAGACACTTCTTTTTTAAAAAGTAGTACAGTTCAAAATGAATACATTCATTGTGGGTCGTTGGTGCCTGTACGAAACACATCTTAATTCTGTTTAATCCTCTTCCTCCCTCCCTTCCCGGCCTCCATCTCTATCTCCCTATTTTCCTTGTTTGTCTTTCATTTTATTTTGCTCTTTTATTTACGTATACTCTCGGTTTGGAAGGTGCAGTTCTGCAGGAAGGTTTGTGGTAACTTCTGTCAAGCATCAGGATGTACTGACAACAAAGCGCAGCACTTGGCAGAAAATGACTCAATACATATTTTTCAAATGAATGGATTTTGATATATAGACTACCAGGGTCTTGTTTTTAAAGGCTTTTTATGGATAAACACGGTCTATCTGTTATATCTTCACAATACAGAAAAGTGCTACTGGCTATTGTTTGTTTTCAAGCTGAGCACTGTATACTGAAGATCAGGGAGGTGAAGTCATTTCCAGCGCTGAATGGGTTTTGAGCTAGAATTTAAATTCAAGTCTCTCTAATGGCCAAAGCTATGCATTCAGAGCTGTGCCCCCCATTCCCTCTCACACGGGAGATCTCGTCTTGAGAACATTTGCCTGGAGCTTAGCACAATACCAATGGCACTGAAGAGGCTTCTACTTAACTGGGACTCCCAAGGTCAGGCCTTCAAGCAATGGGCGGGAGCTACACAGAGACAGATGGCAACAGACAATATGGCAACTTCTAACAGGTGCCTGATGACATTAGGAAGTGAATTTCCATCCCTGAGGTGCTGATGAACGTCTCCATGCAGAGAGGAGGAGAGCTTTGCCTGGGGCGGCTATCAGAGTGACGTGCACACTTCTTTTGCAAAGCAGGGCGGTGTGATGCAGTGGCTGAAAATCCAGTGCCAGCACCTGCCACCTCTTGAACTGCGTGGTCCTGGACAAGTTCACTAACCAACCCGCACCTCGCTTTCACAAGCCGATGATGCTTCCACAGGCCACCACACTGGGGAGGTTAGCCTAGAGTCAAGACATAACAGGTGTGCAGTCATAGGGACTGAACACATCTGCAAGCCCTGAGCCGCCAGGACTTCTCTGAAGCAGGGATTGAAGGCCTGCTCTGTGCCTGGTGCTTCTGCAAAAATCAGTTGGCTTCTCACAGTGCCCCAGTGAGGTGGGTATTATGATTTCCATTTTGCACAGAAGCCAGCAGAACCTTACTGGGCAACTGCTGTCTTCTGTATATATCAGAGCTGGGTTTTGGATGCGTCCTCCATGGCTGATCCCAGCACCCTATGGTTACTACAAGGTCGAGGTATGCAAGCTGTATAAGATGCTTCATGAAGGGTAGTGACTGAAATCTTGAGTTGGGGTGCCATGGGCTCCATAGCGGTGGCTCTGCCGCACTTACTGCGCTGCTTATAGCCAGTCACATCTTCCCTCTGGGCCTCACTGGCTTCACCTGCCATCCGAAGAGGCTGGACATCCTCCCAAAAGTTCTGGGGCCGGGGAGTTAGCTCAGTGGTTCCGGTGCCTGTCTTGCAAGCACAAGGGCCCGGGTTCGATTCCCTGGTAACCACATAACAATACTGGGTGTGGAGACCCACACCCAGCAGCAACCAGTACCACATACCACAGTGCTGGGCGTGGTGGCTCACGCCTATAATCCCAGCACTCGGGAGGCAGAGGCAGGAGGATTGTGATGTGAGTTTGAGACTGAGCTCAGGGCCAGCCTGAACCACAAAAAAGCGAGACCCTGTCTCAAAAAAAAAAAAAAAAAAAAAAAAAAACCTAAAAAAAAAAAGTTCTGTCCAGCCCCAGACAGCTGTGTTGCTCCATAGACCGCTGAGAAAACACAATCCTGGAATGGAGGAAGCACAACATGTCCCCAAATCTCCAGTCAGTGTTGTTCTCTGGACTAGTGCGTTTATGTGGAATTCAGAATCTTCCAGAGGAAGCCTCTCTAATTAGCCGACAGGGACTAGCTGGGCTAGTAATTACCCCATTATGTTTTATTGTATTTTATAAGGTGCCTTTCATCCAAGATCTCAAAGGTTCCTCAAACATTCATTAGTTGAGCCCCACCTTCTCTGGGTGATTATGAAAGACAGAGATTGGTTTTAATGTCACAAAGGAGACGTGAGAGAGAGAGAGAGAAAGAGAGAGAGAGAGAGAGAGAGAGAGAGAGAGAGAGAGAAACAGATCCTGGGAGTGATTTCACTTGAGTTCAAAGGCAGAGGAGCAGAAACATGGCAGGGACGCGCTCACCTCCAGAGGGAGTTTGTGGCTACTCCATGGAGAGTACATGGATCAGATAATGTTTCTCCTTTAAGTAAAAAAAAAAAAAAAAAAAAGCCAATTGCTTTCTGTTAGTGCCTTGGAGAGGGAAATTCAGTTTTCTCTGTTCGAGTCCCTCTGCGTCTCTTCACCGTAGACCCCACCACCTGCTGTGCCTTGAGCTGGCCTCCAGCAGGCAGACCTGTGGGAGAGGACACGAAGGAAATGAGTGGTGCGAAGCGTTTAGAGCCTACTCATGGCAGACTTGGGCACATTGGTGAAGCATCCAAGAGCCCTGATTGGGTGCTTTTCACAAGTGGCTTAGCCAAGGCTATGTGGCCAGTGGTCATAGATACAGAAAAAGCAAGTCTTGGTGCATAGCCAAAGTTAGGACCTGACTGACAAGGACACAGATCATTTTGAGCAGCTCATCATGGGAGCCTCCCCTTGATTACTTCCCCAAGGCACCAAGGGTACTGATACCAAGCCCCTAATTACCTTTGTTCCTGTGATGGATAGAGAAGATCACCAGGAAGACAGAGCTCTCATATCAGGGTGCCTGAGCTCCTAGATGATGGAACTCAGGGTGACCAATCACCATGTTGCCCCTGGCATATTTAGCAGGTTGCTCAGAATATGTTTATTAACCATAGAAACAGATCAGCAGGCCACCACCACAAATGGCCTTGCAAGATGGTCAATATAGGCCAACGGAGGATTCTTTCTATCCCCATCTGGTGACAGTTAAGTCCAAAGAACATCCAGAGCCAGTGACTTTAGGACTCAAAGACAGAAGTCACTGATAACAGAGGGGGACAATGGAGATGTAGGGATGGCTGAGGACCCCAGTGAGATGGTATGGGACACTAAGTGAGTGCTGTGAGGTAGCAGCAAACAAGACTCATGGCCACTGAATCATTTAGTAAGAAAATAGGGATTCCAAGCATGTCACTGATAGGGAGGGTGGGGCACCTTAGGGTGACCTAGGTGAGCCCAGAGAGGGCTGAGATGTGGCTTGCCAGCTGAGGTGCTATCTGGTTTTTCTTTGGGGATTAGGCTTACACAGAGAGCAATTAGAGAAAAATGCGAGCTCACTAAATTGGGTGTTCCTACAGAGAGAGAAAGAGGATCTTGTTCATTGCAGTATTTCTGGTTGGGCCTGGAAAAAGTCTGGACATTTTTTCTGCCTAAGAAACACTTAATCATTAGCTGTCAAGTTGCACAACACAAAAAGTGACATAGGTCTAAAAAGGGAAGAATATAGATGCCAATGTCAGGGTAGGCTTCAAGAGGAAGAGGAGCCATGGTGGGCAACAGTGAAGGACAAGTAGAGACAAGGCATCCCCCCTCCATTTTGAAGGGTTCTCATGGTACAGGTGTGCTGTGCACTGGTGGGGTAAGGAGAGGGAGCTGAGAGGTTCCATATGGCAAAGCCCCGGATTCGCCCAGTGTCTCAGTCAGTTTTTCACTGCTCAGACAAAATATCTGATGCACATAACTCTAAGAGCTGAGGTTTATTTTGGCTTGTGGTTTCAGTCCATGTTTATCTGACTCCAAACCAGAAACTAGGCAGAATGGCCTGGTGGAAAAAGGCCACTGACCTCATGGCAGCCAGGAAGTACCGTGTGAAGAGAAGAGTCCAAAAGAAAAGGACTGGGGACTAGATATACCCTTTAAAAGCCTGGCCTCTGTGACCCACACACCCATGTAGGCTTCACCTCCTTACAGCCCACTGAGCTGTGAATTCACAGGTGATTGACCCGCTTGATGAAGTCAGAGCCTTCATGTTCACCTGGTTCCTAAAACCCTGCTCACAACCGAGTCTCCGACGTAAGGAGGATGTGGGGGGATTTCAGAGCCTAGCCATAGCACTGAGGGAGGGGACATCTGAGGTTTCTGCCTGCCCGGTGTCCATTCCTTTCTTTTCCAGGAATGCCACGTGACTCACCCTGGACTTCACTGGAGATGATGTCACCTCTGAATTTTTTTAAATTGATCTTTTTGGTATATTTTATACACACATTTAGTTCACATTCAACATAGAGAATTTGTACCTATACCTGACACATATTGATTCTCATTTTTTTCCCTTTCTCCTGCCCTCCCTATGACCTCCCCCCCATAAACATAAGCTTTGTTTCCTTTTTTTACTATCAAATTTTTTCTTTCCCTTATTTACTTTCCCCCACTCTCTTTCTCTCTTCCTTTTTCACATTTTCTTCCTATTTCATATTACTTATTATATATTTTTGGTATTCATTTATACCTTCAGTTTTTCAAACTAGAGAAAAGATATGGTATTTATACATGTGTAATGAGTATGTCTTCAAGGTACATCCATTTGAGTATAAAGACTCAAATTTATCATTCTTTATGGCTGAGTTGAAGGAGGGGTTCATGCTTGGCTTAGTCGGGTACACCGCACCTACATCTGATAGCACAAACGGGACACTGAGAGGTGCAAGAACACCTGCCTCTGTGTATAGAAACCAGGCCCATATGCTAAGTGAAACCCATCCCGTCCTTGCTTAACGTTGTGACTCTGTGGCCCTCGGCCAAAACGAACAATACCAACAAACAGGCCCTGTGCAGAAGCAGGTCACAAGACCAATAGTAAGATACAATCTTAATGCACCAGTCAGAAATGGCCAATTCTGTAGAGTGCCTCTATCCCCATCCCTATATCATCTCTATAAAAAACCAGTATTGACAATAATAAAGCAGAAGTGTTCCTTGAAACCTCCAGAGTCTGTCTGGAGACTCTGCAACCTTACTCTCAGCCTTGAGCTGAAACCCACTTCTTTAACAACTTTGACACTGACAACATTAAGTAATATTCATATATATATATATATATATATTTTTTTTTTTTTAAGGTTTTTTGAGATAGGGTCTTGCTTTGTGCTTCAGGCTGGCCCTGAGCTCAGCCTCAAACTCACATCACAGCAATCCTCCTGCCTCTGCCCCCCAAGTGCTGGGATTACAGGCTTGAGCCACCACGCCCGGCAAAGGTGGTATGTGGTACTGGTTGCTGCTGGGCGTGAGTCTCCATGCCCAGTACAGGTATGTGGTTACCGGGTATCGAACCCGGGTCCTTGCACTTGCAAGACAGGCACCGGAACCACTGAACTAACTCCCCGGCCCCTCATTTTATATTTTTTTAAAACCCCACATCTTCTTTATCAAGTTTCCCATTGATGGGCATATAGGCTGTCTCCAAGATTTAGCTATCACAAACCTAGCTGCTATACACATGGCTATACATACATTGCTGTAATATGTATATATACCTAGCAGGGGACTATCGGGGTCAAATAGGGCCATAGAGGACTAGTGTTTTTAAGGAATCACCACACTGCTCTCCACAGAGGTTGCACCATTCTACATTCCCAGGAAAGTGGAGAAGTATTCATTTCTCCCCACAGTCCCACCAGCATTTGTTGTTGGTTGATTTTGTAATAGCAGCTATTCTTTCTGGAGTAAGATGAAATCTCAGTGCTGTTTTCATCTGCATCTCTCAAATAACAAGTGATGTGGAACATTTCTTCATATGTTTCTTAGCTGCCCTTACTTCTTCATCTGAAAAAGGTCTGTTCATTTCAGATGGCCATTTTTGAAATGGGTCTTTAAATTTGGAAGGCTGATTTTCAAAGTTCCTTATATCCTCTAGGCAGTAATCCTTTGTCTGAGCAACAGCTAGTAAAAATTTTTTTCCCATACTTAGATTGTCTTTTTGCTCTGTTGTTTTCTTTTGCTGTGCAGATGCCTTTGAATAAGATGAGTCCTAGTTGTTGATTCTTTCTGCTGGTTCCTGTGCTGCTGAGGTTTTGTTCATGAAGTCTTTCTCTCTGCCAATGTCTGCAAGGGTTCTATATAACCTATTTTACAGCAGATTTAGTGTTTCTGTTTTAATATTTAGGTCTCTAATCCACTTTGATTTGGTGTATGAAGAAAGAGAGATCTAGCTTTAATCTTTGGCAAGCTGAAACTCAGTTTTTGCAGCACCGTTTGTTAAAGAGGCTATCTTTCCCCAGTGAGACTGTTTAGCTTCTTTGTGAAAGATGAGGTGCTTTAATATATCTGAGGTTCTTTGTGGATCTTCTCATCTGTTTCACTGATCTTCAAGTCTGTTTCTTTGCCAGTACTATGCTGTTTTGACTGCACAGGCCTATCTAGTCAGGGCTCTGAAATCTCCTGGCCACAGGCTTTGTTCAGGGATGAGCACACAGCCTAATATGGGCCACTAAGGACCCTCACGAGGACATTTTTAGACCACTCAAGGGAAAATCCCTTTGGGTTTAAAAAGCTATAAGAATGTAAGCCTGGAGCTGTGGGTGGGGGTGGGGGGACCCGGCCATTCAGTGGGGAAAGACTATCTCAGGATGACATGGGAAAAACTAGGATAAGGAGCAGATTTTGAAAATTCTTCATCAGTATTTGTGTTCTATTATTCATTGTGTTTCTTTTTTATTTCCACACAAGGCACTACGATTTAAGCTTCTATCACTTAAAACTAAAATAGGTTTTTTCTCAGTGATAGTAATGCTGTGGAACAGACCCTCATTCTCCTAGATTATTGTTAAGCTCCTTCTTGAATTGCACAGTTCATTCACCCATCCATCCATTCAGTCACTTTCCATTTATCCGCTCATCCATCCAACACAATATGTCATCATCCAATACAATCAATGAATGTACATAAAATTTCTAATTTGTCCTAACACATTCAATGACAAAGATGCACTCATTAACCTTATATGAAGATTGGTTGACAAAGGATAAATCAATTTATGAACTCAGAATTGGAAACTCACTCAGGAATTCAGCCCCCGAAAGCAAAACCAAGTTTCATCAATGTCATTGACACATGACTAGACATGAGCCTTCTTTTTTCCAATCATGTTTTGGCCATGCTGATGCCATACCCAAGTGGAAGAGTCCAGACGAGCATGTTGGTTTTCTTGTCAGACTTGATGCCAATACTGTGAGCTCACCAGTGTCATGAGTGTGGACTTCCAGGGAGGATTTAGGTGCTCCACTCTTACAAGACCATTTTTCTCCATATACTTCAGTGGGCACATTGATCATGGACCTGGCTAAGAACCACAGTGAAAGTGGGTGCTCCCTTTCAGGATGGCTCTGTAATGCGTAAGCTTCAGAGTAGGCTGAAATAAACCAATTACCCGTGTCAAACTCCTGCTTTTCTGAGGAAAATTGCAACTCAGAAAGAAAAATGTGTCCAAGGCCACATAAAGAATTACAAGGAGAGATGAGATGTGAACTCCTCACTCTGGATCTTTCCCTGCTATGCCTCTGTCCCTGTGTGGGCCACATTCCAAAACAGATGCGGTTAGGAATGGGCTCATTTGCTCTTTGATCAGACACTACTGTTGATAAGTTAAGCTCTGCAGAAAGTACTAGATTGCATTTCACAGATATTCTTTACACGTCTGCACCATCTGCCTATGACCCACAGGGCAAAATAAGGGTTCATGGACACAGAATTAGTGGGAATGAACTTTAAAGGGCATCCAGGCCAGCTCCTCTGTAGTGTTTGTACCCATCCACAGGGCCTGGATTTGTGGACGGCAGAGCTAGGAAGAAAAAAAGAGCTCTGCCATTGCACTATCCTTTTTGTGAATTCTCCAGGAGAAGAATCCATTATTTTCTTCTTTACTTCCTCTATAAAATCTCTATCTTTTTACTTAATTATTAAACATTTTGGGTCTCCTTAAAGTAAACAAACTAATAAATAGGTAAGTATTTTTTCTGTGATTTTACAGTGTGCCCAAAGAGAAGACCATCTTCTCTTTCTCTTCTCTTCCAGCACATTTCTTCAATCATTGATGTCTGATGACCATACACACTTCATCTTTGTGTCTCATTCCTTATTATTTGGCATCATGATTTCTCTCAGAGATCACTTTTAATTAATAATAAAACCTGACAGGTTTTCTTAGTATTCAATTTTTTTTAATCCCCTTTATATTATCTGAGATACTGGCCCCTAATCTCCCTTGATGTTTTCATTTACATCTTTTTACTTTCTTCGCTCATTTGTTCCAACTGTCTCCCCCAGAGACCTTGCCCCTCCACTGACAGCTCTGAATCACACAGCATGCTTGACCTTGGTGAACTTACAGTGATGACAGAGTTAAATTCACCTCAGGGCCTTATGATACTGAGCCCTGTGAGGGATAAATTCCTTCCTGCAATCAGAGAAATACAGACCTGAAAGTTGAAAAAGACCTTAGAGATTTTCAGTCCAATGTCTACATTTTACAGAAGTGACACAAAGAAAATATAGTTGCCTACAGAGAAATGTTAGAATGACTGACTACATCTGAAGTTTCTTCAAATACATTCTTCAGAGAATTATCTATGATGACTTTTCTAATGAAATAGAAAGGCACTGTGATGCAAAAATACTATCTGGAAATTACTCTGAGATACCAATACATTTCACTGAGCTCATTGTGCAGTCAGAAAGCCATCACTGGAAACTGTGTCCTCTTTCAGATATGCTTGCAAGAGGCCAATAGTAGGAGTCCTACAATGGGGCCTCCTTTCACAGAACAGGGGGAAAACAACTCACTGGGCACTTTACTGTGAGACATAAAACTAAGACCCAGAATTGAAAAGAATCACACCAACGTGGGAATAAGATCAAGCTCCAATTCTCTACCCTTGTTATGTTGTTCTTTTCAAGAGCCATAGGGACTGGGTAAGCTGCCACCTGCCGAGGGAAGAGAGGGAAACAAGTGTCTCTGAGCCACTGAATGTGGAAGCTCCCTGTGGATCCATGGTGGGGATGTGGAGCACATCCTCCTCTTATCTTTATTTCCAGACAGGTCTAGCATCGTAGGCAGGTAACTTATGATATTCCATGGAGCCCCATGCCTAGAGGGGCCTGTGCTTGGTTTAATGTTGCCATCTTGAAATTCTTGATAATTTGTGAATGAGGGGGTCCCGAGAAGTTGATAGTCAGGTGTGCTTACAAATTTAAAGTTTTATTGTTGTTACTCAAAGCACTTCCCAGGCCACTCATTTGAACAGTTCACTCTTCTCTTTGTCTTTATCATCCTGGGAAGGGCTACTGGAAAGAACGGCTGAGGTGAGCTAAATCTAGACCAGTCAGATGCCTCTGCAGATGCTCTGGGCTGCTTCTAAGAGTTACCCTCCATTGTATTACAGGGGTCTGCTCTCTAGGTAGAATTCCCAGATACCAAGCCATCACTTTTCTCACCTTCAGCTCGAGTTTCTGAGTCCTTGGTAGCTCTCCAGCTCACAGAAGAGTCTATTTTCTACAGCTGGTGTCTCAATATGGTTCTAGTCTATGATTGGAGAATTTTCTTTCAAGGTCTGCATGTATAGTTTCTTCTGAAGGCACAACGTCTTTTCCTTCCTAGACCCCTTAGGTGGTCTGAGTTTTACCCCTTCCCTCTTCTCTCCTAATGTTCTCTCTTCATCTTTCTCATCAACTGATATTGCCCTTGTCCTCCAAGATCCAGCTTTCCCTCCAGCTCCCCTGAAAAGGTCCTCTCTGATCACCCCTTCTGTATCTTTTGTCCCAATGAGGCTGCAGACATGTTGAGGAGAACTAGTGTTCTACCTTTGTACTCTCCCCTTCCCACCCAAACTCACACACCCAGGAATGGTCAGTGAGTAGTAAAGATACCTTGATTCTCACTAAAGGAGAAAAGGCAGAAAATCCACTCTCTGTGAGGCTGGATCACAGGCCTGAAGACCAGCTTGCCTGCTGTTGGAAAGTGAGTCAGTAAGAGCCTTGTCAAACCTGTTTTCCCAGCTGAGACTCCAGGCCCAGGCCTATCCCATGCCCAAAGTGACCTCAGCTCTGACTGAGGGATGTTGGCTGGTTTAAAGGTTCACAGAAGGGAGGTAGGTTCCCTGACAAGAGAAACTGTGTGTGTAAATGTTTAGATGAAGTTTTTCTGGTCTCTGGCTATTTTGAGTGAGCATTACATGATTAAAAGTAGGGAACAGAAAGATGACTGGAAAGAGCAGGGCCATGAAGCCATGCCCAGTGGGAAGTGGCTATAGGAACTAGGGGTGAGTAAGACGGAGACGGAAGATGGAAAAAGTATAACTCATGTCTTTAAGAATGTCACTTACTATGATCTAGTAGAGGTGGGCAGGTTCTGAGTGGTCCCTCAGAGACAAAGATGGACGAAGGTAGTAAAGTCATAGGGAACAGTGTTCATCTGCTCATCAAGACTATCAAGCATGGAAGAACAACAAGAAAGAAGGAATAAGATTGTGTGTCCCACCGGGAATGCCCAAGCAAAAGATTTATCCTCAGCTGGACCTTCAACAGCCACTCAGTTCTTCTATTTCTTTCCATTACTCTTATCACCAACCCTTGGCTTTCAAAACAATCTTTAAATTTCCCTCTTTTGCCTTAAGCCTCAGATTCTGCCCCAATATAAATACACCAACCGTTCTCCATCCCCATCATCCCATCTGGTCAAATCATCTCCAGCAGCAGTCTCTTAACCAGTGTCCCGGCTTACTACCTAGATTCCCACCAGTCTACTGCCATTGTGTCAGAGTGAGACTTCAAAGTACAAATCCAGGACACGCCAGCAACTGAGGAACTCGCATACACCTTGAGGCTGAGTTTCTTCCTCTTTGTGGAGAAAAAGGACTGCGGAATTTTTATTTGCATTTTTAAGAAACAAGAACACAGAACTGCTATTGCATTAAATGAGTGGCTTGGACTTTTGCACGTTGAAGACAGGTTGTGACACTCTGACAGATGTCTTGGTGTGTGAACACATATCACAGACACTAATGCAGGACTCACCTTCTGCTGAAACCTTGGGGTCAAGGAATGTTTCATTGGGTTTTTTTTATCTTCCTTTGCTTACTGGATGTCACCTTAATGCTCCTGCTGCCACCACCTTCACTCACCAGGATGAACAGTTTATAGTGGAATAGGAGTGAAGAGGATTTCCTTTCGGGGGTGGGGATTGTACATAAATATATAGTATATACAAATATATATGACAGTGACTTAAAAATCTCCCCTACATAATTTTTCAATCTGCGCCAAAAATGTGTTTTCAGAAAAGAATATTACTTTCATGTTCAGACTTTCCATCATTGCTCAGTTGTATAAGTGAACTTCCTGCTTCATGACAGCCAGGCCTGCTTCCAAGACATGGAAGTATCACACAGCACCTGAAGAGCATGACTGCTCAGCCTCCCTCCTGTGACCCAGACCTCTCTTCTGCTTCCTGTTAATTAATGAAGCCATTTTCTCAATGCATTTTTGTTTCATGTGTCCATTGGATGACAAACTTTATTTTAAAAATACAAAACACTCACACAAAGAAACACAAATCTAGGTCTGTTACACTCCTATTCAAAGTGCTCCAGTGGAATTTCAGTGTCCTCAGGAAGTGGATGAAATCCTCACCGTGACTTTGAAGTTCCTTCATGGCCCAGCCAGACTCATCCCTTGTACCCTACACACCAGCAGTACCAGACACCTAAGACCTCCTGTTACGCCATGCTTTCTCTTACCACAGGGCCACTGATTATACAATTTTTCTCTGCCTTAAACACTCTTCTTTCTTATTATTACCTCTACCCTACCTGTTCCACTTTACCTACCTCTCTACTATTTATTCTTGGATCTCGGGTTTGGTGTCACTTCTAAGAAGCATTCCTGGATTCCTTAGGTCTGGGCTAAGCAGCCGTATCATACATTCCTTTAGTATTCTACCACAAGCTTTAGGCAGATAGATTATATGTTTCTATGTAATTACTCATACTCCACCCTTCACCTCCTACACTAGAGTGCAAGACAGATGTTTTATTTACTCTCATCTACATTTCCTAGTTCCTAACACATCACAGCTACTACGTACATAGTTGTTGAGTCAAAAATTATCTTTCTTTGTGCAGAGATTGTAGAAGGAAACTCTGCTTTCCCCCTCTAGAACCATGAGTCCATAAGATATATGCCTCCCCTCTCCTTAAATAGTAACTCATTCTTAGTAACAGGAATTTCCAGTATTCACTTTCTACTTCAAACAGAAGTTATCTCTAGGTCATGGTACCAGGTAGGAGTCTCCTCAGAATCTACATTTGGTTGCTTATGGTGATTATAGAGGAGAGACCCACATGTCTTTTCAGTTTCTACAGCATCCAGCTTGCTCTCCATACACGTGGGAGAGTAATTTATTTATTTTCTGTAAGGGAGATACATGCTTCCTGCTCCCTGTGTGTTTTCCTACCCCTGATTCCTGTTGAACCTGATATCATCATCTCACTTGGCAGAAACAAGTAGGAAAATAGTTAACAGACAATAAAATGAACTTTTACCTAACTCTTGCCCATTGTATATGGACACAAAATAAATCACAGATCTAAATGTAAAAATTAAACCATAAAACTTTCATATGAAAGTATCAGAGATATTATTTGTGATCCAAAATTTGGAGAAGAGTTTTTAGCACAATTCTAAAAGAAAAAATATAAATTAATTGAACTATGTTAAGAAACCTTTGCTTTATGAAACATCCAGTCGAGAGGATGAAATGAAAAATACCAACTGAGAGGAAGTACTTGCAGTAACATACTTGACAAAGGATTTGTTTTGAGAATAAGGAATTTTTAAAACAAAAACAAATTTTAATTAAAAATGAGCAAAAGACTTACACACTTCACTACAGAAAATATGTAAAGGGCAAATAAACATGGGGGGAAATATTCCACATCACTAGTTATTAGGGAAATGCAAATTAAGACATACCACAACATACCTAGTGGAATGTCATCTTTAGAAACACTAAGAAAATGCTAGCAAGGTTACAGAGACATGACCTTGCATACATTGTGGGCAGGCACATAACGTGGCAGAATCACTCTGAAAATCTGTCCAGTAAATTTCTCAAAAAGTGAAAGATGCATATTTACCACAGGACCTATCCGGCATCCGTCACAATCCTGAGCATTTATCTCAAAGAAATCGAAACTGATACCACAGAAAAACCTCTGTACAACACCATTATTTATAACAGTCAAACACTGGAGACACCTCAAATAGGTTGCAACGGGTGAAGGTTGGACAAGCTGTGGCACATTCACACCATGGAATACTACCCAGCCATGAAAAGTAATGAATATTGATAGATGAAACAACTTCAATGATCTATATGAGTATTGTGCAGAGAAGGAAAAATACCTCAAATAGAAACTACATGAATAAATTTACAAAGCATTCTATAACTGATGAATTACAGGAACTGAGATGAGGTAAGTGGTTGTCAGGGTGAAGGTAGGGAGAGAAGGGTCTCAATATCTGTGTAGCTATCTGCTGAAGAAACAGTGATTTTGTTTTTCTCATAAGACATCATAATAGTTTGTCTCCAAATTCTTGAATTGGTTTCTTTGAAGAAGAGAGAGAACTTGAAGATATTTGGGACAGGTTCTGTGAAGAGAATCTTGAATTTTCATGACTTTCCTCTGACACTTCACAGCTCAAGATAATCATTGATTACTTGAAATCATTCAACCTAACTTTCTTTATGTCTTATTTTCAGTCTTTAAAAAATGCATGTGACATTTCACTATGAAATTACAATACAACTAAATCAACATGAAGAGAACTACATAAACAATTACACAAATGACTCTTGCTAAGTCCAGAAGTTCTCCAGTAGGAGCAGAAGTAGGTGGGTTCTAAACCAAGGAAACACTGCTCCAGACCCTTCAGCTGCCTGAGGAGCAGGAGGAAAAACTAGGATTGACTCAACTCATGAGTCATCTCAGTGACTGGAAATTGATTAGGCATATTCACATTGTATGCAAATACACACCCAAATACAGTTCACTTACCAATGATGGGATCATACTGACATACAGCCTACTTTTTGATTTATCATGTAACTTATTTACATGCAATAAATATGGACTGATATCACCACTTGGAATGTTTACATAGTATTTCCTTTTATAACTATAACATCCTTACCAAGCACTTTTCTAAGAGCTATTAGATCTAGCTTTGTTTTGTTCTTATTTGTGTTTTTATAATGCTTGCTGGATTAAATATTTCCTCAGAATGAGTTCCTAGCTCCATCAGGACTTGCTTCATCAGGATATCCATCCATTAAGACCTGTGATACCAACTTCCAGAAGATGTGTGCCACAATACCATCTCCTGTTTCCCCTGCCTGCTCTCCCTCTCATGTCACTTCCCAGTAGGTACTAAGAATTCTCAGGAGGATGTACTTTGAAAGATAGGGTAAGGCTGTCCCATAGAGATGGCAAATGGGCTGAACCCTCAAACACAGAAAATGCTGGATGCAAAGAAGCAATGAGACCACTAATACCTTTTCTGGAATCTCAGTGCAGTCTACTGTGGCACAGAGAGCTAAAAATGAGACCTTAAAAGACCTGGACATGATGGATGGTTCTGTCAGATACAAGTTGTATAACCTATAGGCATGGCATTTAATTTCTCTGAGCCTGAGTTTCTTCATCTATAAAGCAGCATTATCCTCTCCTACAGCATTTATCTCAGCCTGCCTGGCATTCCAGCTAAATGTGTTCCCAGCCTGTCTCACCAGGGAACTGCAGCCTTATGCAGAGAGCGAAGCAAAGTTATGCTTGCAACCCAAGTCCTATCTAGCCTTTAAGAGTAATTTTTTGCTTGATCTCATAGTTGAGGAATCCACCTTAGACTTGGTAACCACGCTGCTCACACCCCCAACCTATACCACAGTGGGTCCAGAGTGAACAGGAGGGAACTGTTCCCTGGAAATGAAGGTGCTATACTGATATGATGGTGGATTAATCTATGATTGGAAGCTTGAAGGAAACCACATGGAACCATGAACCATAGGGCACTGAGAAGTTAAAAGGCAAAACCTTTAAAAACTGGGTTTTCTTCTACAAACTCCTTACTATTCGATCTCAACTCACTCTGCATTCTCTTGGAGCTATCTAGTTCTCGCTTGCATCTGTAGTGGTATCCAGGAAGACAGAAAACTCCAGTCTTGTCTATTTTTTTTGTTTTGTTTTTATCCCTGAAAGCGGTGAATATGAATAGGAGCTGTTAACAATGCAGAATTTAAGAAAATGGGCCCTAGGCCCTTTCTAGGCCTTTACCAGTTCTTCCTAGCATCTTTCCCCCACACATGATATCACTGAAGCAGACAAGTAAGGCTACAGCATGACAAGTGTCCAGCAAGGAGTGGGATATCAGTTTCCTCTTTTTGTAGATGCCGAATATTTCTACTGATTCCTTTGAGGTGGGATGGATACTGCCCATTACTGGCCAAATATCCTATCTCTCCCTCTCCTCAGTTCCCACAAATCATCACTGGGAACCCATATTACCTGGAAGTGAACCTAGTCTCCAACTTTAGGACATGAATCTTCCTTGGTCAAAGTCAGTGACAGTACCCACATGTCTCTTGGCCATTGACTGCTGTAAGAGCAGCAAGTATCCCAGTTTGGCCAATGGAATGAACATAAAAATGTGTTGTCAGGGGCAGTGGCAAGAGGCCAAGCCTGGAAGCTTTCTCCTTCTTTCTTCTTACTGTAAACAAGAAAATATCTGGAAGTACAATGGCTGTATTTTTAATCTTAAAATAACAAGCTAGGAAACAAAAACTAACGCACGTTGGATGGTAAAACAAAAAGAATGCCCGGGTCCCTGACGGCATGGCTGAACATGCCCATCATGAACCAATGTAGCAAACACTGGCTCAAGGCCCTTCGGCTGGTACTGCCTGCAGCTTGCTCTCAAATGGATTCCTAATTGACACATGAGAACTTCACCTCTCACCAGGGCCAGAATAGCTCTGTCTGCTTCTCTGTGGGCAAAGGGGATAAGTTTTTTCAAACACTCAAAAAGTCAAACCCTGACCTTGTTCCCAGCCTCCTGTCTTGCCCATTTTGGGGAGGCAGTGACATGTGGGTTACAGTATGATGGTGGTTCTACTTGTCCAGCCAAAAATCACTGGAATGGCTTTACTTTGTATTTCACTTCTGGCTGAAGATAGCCAACGTCTCATACTTGTAACATGCTCACTACTCCGTTTTGTAGAACACTAACTTCTCTTGTGTAGTTGCCCTGAGTTAGGAGGTGATCTGGTCCCAATATGGTACCAGTATTTCTCTTGCTCTTCCACCAGGGCCAGGAAAATAACTAACTTCGAACTATTGTTCAGCACTGTGCTAGGAACTTTATACAGGTCATTTTTTATCTTGCAGCTAAGCATAAAAGCTATGACAACACATAGTTCTGAGTTCAAAGTCCCGAGTTTTAATGTGATGTTAGTTAAGCCATTGGACCTCTTTGAGCCTCTTTTACCTCACATTCAAAAAGAAGATAAAGATAGTAAAGCACAGTGAATAGGATCGCCAGGAAATTCAATAACTATGTACATGCAAATACTTAGAGAAATTTCATGTATGTCATCACATCAATTGGTATCGTTATGGGTGTTCTAACACAACTCGCTAGGTCTTGAAATTCAGACTGCAAGACATTCTCCTAATGTCCTTGTAGGGTCTCTAATAGTAGAGAGGTAGGTAAAGTGGAACAGGTAGGTAGTATCTAGTTCTACCTAGTAATCCTAGGTTAACTGCCTGGACTTTATTAATGCTTTGATCCTGGCTTTCCTGTCTGGTCCCTGTTCCCTTTGTCCTGCCTAGTTATGCCTCCTGTTTAACAATATCTCTTTCAACTAAAGCAGTTCCTATAAAATAAAAATTCTTGCAAATTTATAATTACTATACATGCACTACTATGCTAAGTATTAAACTTGTATTACATCTCCTGCCAATCCTAGAGGGGTAGATGCTGGAATTCTCATTGTACTGGTAAAAAACTGAATCAGCGAGGTTCAACAGCTTTCCCAGGATGGCACAACTAGAATGCCAGAGAGCAGTCTACATGCAACAAGGCTGTGCTTTCAGTGATGTTTGCAGCCCTGAGAGGCAGGCAGGGAACTGTTCCACCCTTCCCCATTTTGTTGAGGAGAAAGCTGAGTCTCTGAGTAAGGCCAGGGTCATACAGCTGGTCTGCAGTAGAACAAAGCTGAGATCCACATCCCAGTAAAAGCCCAACCAGACCAGAATGTTGAGAGAACATCTTCTAGCTCCAAAGGGAGGAAAGTGGGGAGAGAAGAGTGATGGGAGAAGGAGGAGATACTTTAAAATCGGTTCACATTGACTTCTTGAACACTCCATGGAAAAGTCTGGTTAGTACAGAGTTCAGCAAGAATTAGTGATATGTTTTTATTAACAGCATCTTCACTCATCTCAGAAAAGGAGGAAGCTGAGACTAGTGCTGGTGAGTTAAAGGGCTCAAGCTTCCTGAATTGCAGCCTAAGGTCTTTTCTTACTGTGTGTTCTTCACAGAAGACATGTGAGGGAGGTACAGGTACAGACACAGGTCAGGAAATGGCACAGATAAATGCTCAGTAAAGCAGGGTAGGAGTCCAGATCCTAATCCTGGGATCTGTCAATGTTACCTTGTAAGGGCAAAAGGAAGGGGTAGGTCTTGTAGATGTGTTGAAGCATTAAACTTCGGGGGTGAGGAGGTTATTCTGGCTCTGTCTCATGGGCTCTAAACATGACTGTGTATGTACAAAGGGGGACAGATATGTATTTCACATACTCAAGAGAAGATGATGCAAAGATGGAGCAGAGATAGAGGTGCCTCCACAAGCAAGGAATGCTGGCACATCAAAAGTTGGAAGACTCAGTAAAGAATTTTCATCTAGCCTCTTTGGAGGGCATGGAACCCTGCTGACACCCTGGTTTGGGCTCTGTGATCTGATTCTGAATGTTTGTCCTACAAGCACTTACTTTGTACAGTAGCCACAGAAAACTAATACTCAGTAAGTATTAATATCCACCCCTTGATAATCTTTCGAACATGCATTGTAACATGCACAAATGAAATAAAGCATACATGAAATAATGTGTATGTTCATATATATTTCATTGTGAATAGAAAAGGTCTCTGTTATGAGTAGATACACCTTAAGCAGAATCTAAAATTTATTTATTTATTTTAGGTTTTTTGAGACAGGGTCTCACTTTGTAGTTTAGGCTGGCCCCTAGCTCAGCCTCAAACTCACATCACAGCAATCCTCCTGCCTCTGCCTCCCGAGTGCTGGGATTACAGGCATGAGCCACCACGCCTGGCACTGTGGTATGTGGTACTGATTGCTGCTGGGCGTGAGTCTCCACACCCAGTATTGTATGTGGTTAGCAGGGAATCGAACCTGGATCCTTGCGCTTGCAAAATAGGTGCCAGATACCACTGAGCTAACTCTGTAGCCCCTCTAAAATTTATAAAGACTGCACTTAAATGGTTACTATACAGGGATGTTTACAGGGACACTAATTAAGAGTTAATCAGTCTGCTTTATTTCCTGCCAGTACAGTTGTCTGATGCTTCCTTTATCATATTTCTAATGCCTCATGGATGGGGTAAAAACATTTTTCTTTTTTTCAGTACTCAAACTCAGGACCTTTTATTTCCCAGGCAAACAGATAACCACTGAGCTAAATCCCCAAAGGAAGTGGCATTTTGAACCAACATGAACCTTTCTTTGTAAGAGAAAGGAAAGGATTTGTGTCCACATCCTGGGGAAAGTCTTTGGTTTGTTTTATTTTCTTGGGGTTTTTTTGTTTGTTTGTTTGTTTGTTTATGTGTTTGTTTTGTGGTGTTCAGGCTGCAGTTTTTCCTCCTCTGAGAATAAACTGGTCAAAAGATGAAGTTCAATGTACCATGAAATTAGTACACATCCAAAACTGTCCAAGGAAAGAAAACTAGAAGCAATAAATCATGTTACCTCAGCTCATTGCCTATGGAGCCTGTTAAAAAAATAATCTATCATGAGAAATGAAATTCTTAATAATGAAATCTTCATGAGAGGATTGAGGAAGGTATGAAATATGACATGGAAAATATGACATTGGAATGCTAATATCCGAGAATTCAGAAGATGGCTGTCATAGATAATCACAATGCAAATATTAAAGTGTAACTCAACATGCCATTTTTTTCATTACCATTCCACACACACTGTATTCAAACAATAACGGCAGCTTCAGGAAGACTCAGAGGACTGGAGCTACCTAAAAAAACACTGTCAAAACACCCTTTTGTGATTTCATCTGACTAGAGATACCAATAGCTGATGGTTCCTGGTGTTTCATCTGGACTGGAAGAGATTCCAGTCATTTACCCCATCTCTCGCCAACCCCATTTCACAGATAAGGGGCCCTCGATCCAGAGATCGAGGTGGTCTAACCTGGTGGTCTACAGTGAATTAATGTGCAATAGAAGTCTTAGGCCCACCCCTTCCCATTCACGGGTGGCTCCCAGGACACCCCAAACATAATCCCACACTGCTTTCCTGGTCAGAGCTGTGTAAGCCTCATCTCTAGGCTTCTCAATGTTCTTGCTGAATCAAGTTAATCTGTAACAGATACTTACTGGTGGAAATGAAAACCAAAGGACTTTACACTTGGATAGCGAAGGAAAACATACCATTTTAATGTGCTTATCCGCTGTATTGTACTGTACTGATTACCCTTGGGGGAAAAAAAGGTTCTAATTGATTTGAGGCCCCAGAACACCAGGGAATGAGCAGGACTTCTGCAATCATTTTGTTGAGCTAAATCTCTGCTTAACTTAACCTTAGTCACAGAAACCAAACACAACCTCCCTTGAGCCAAAGCACCACACAGTTTCATTCCCATCCCAACAAAACTGAACTCCTCCAAGCAAAGCAAGTGCAACATTTTACCAAGCAAATGGAGGCAGTATTCTACTGTGAAAACTGGATAATGTATTTCAGTGTGGTAAGCAGAGGAAGGGGATGCAACTAGAACTTTTACATTACGTTCTAGTCTCCTGTGAGTCAGTGGCACACAGTGAAATAATTAGGCAGAAATGAGACTCAATCAGCTGAGCTTGGGCCTGACCCATGCATTTCATTCACTTGATCAAGGGCAGTAAGGACCCCAGACCTCAGTCTGCCACACCTTTTATTATCTATATTCTAAAAGACCCAGAAAGGCAGGGAGACACCAACAATAGTCCTAGAGAAGTTATGTATATTAAGGATCCACCAGGTCAAGGCAGATGTCAGCAATAATCGTGGAGAAGTAAGACAGTTCCGGTGCTGTTCTGCCCTGAAGCATCAGAGTGTATGGGACCATTGAGTCCCTGATGCCACCAAAGGTGAAGACAAGAGTCCAAGTCCAAAGTCTATCTGCAGACAGAAAGGCCTGGTCAATTTTGACCTTACAGTTTCCAAATGGGATGATTCCCAACATTTCAGTGATTGCAAGGTCCTGCAAACAACGATGACTACTTTTCACTGTGGCTCTGGCAAGGTCTAGGAAAGTACAGCTGATGAAGGCTGTGTTGAGTAGACACAAAGAAGCAGCTTAGGAAATCCTCATGCAGTCATGTTGGGGTGTCTCTGTAGGAAGTCGCCATCCTGATGCTGTTTGCATCATCCTCTCTGCACTTGGCAGCAGGCCTGATGTCAGTGGTGATAGTGGACAGTTTCAATCCTGTAACAGCTCCAACCTCCCCAACAAATCATCAGAGGGCAGCATTAGCACTCTTGATTGATTAGTTAATTCATTCATTCATTCATTCACTCAACCAATTCTCATCTCCCCTGCATTAATGGGGGTCTTGGAGGATCAGCTCTTGGGCTTGGGAGACAGTTTTACACGCTTAGCTCAGTCTCTTCTTCCCTTTGGGATCTGGCTGCCTATATGCAACATCCTGTGACTCAGCTCCATGCCCTCAGACTCAGAGAGCCACTGGGAGTTGTGAATAGACAAGTCTCTGATCAAGTGAGTGAAATGAAAGAGGGACACTGGCTCTAAGACCTAAGCCCTTTTTCTAATATCAGTTTTCATCATTAATAAAGAGCCAGTATTTTTATCACTGTGTGTCTGACTTTTAAGTATGTCAATCTTTTTTTTTGAGACAGTGTCTTGCTTTTGTAGTTCAGGCTGGCCCTGAGCTCAGCCTCCAACTCACATCACAGCAATCCTCCTGCCTCTGCCTTCTGAGTGCTGGGATTACAAGTATGAGCCACCATGCCCGGCACTGTGGTATGTGATACTGATTGCTGCTGGGGTGAGTCTCCCCACCCAGCATTGCTGTTTAAGGTTACCAGGGTTGAAACCCAGGCCCTCGTACTTGCAAAGCAAGCTCCGGAACCACTGAGCCAAATCCCTGGCCCTAGTATGTCAATCTTAAAGGCTTCTAAACTTGGATGGAGAAAAGAAGATATTATTTCTTGCCCTCTACACCTCAAAAATAATTGATCATCTACTTTCTGTAAGAACTATGTGGAAACTCATATCAAACTGAGTAGAATGGATTCTTATACCTGCAAGAACTCACTGTCAATGGAAAACAAAGAAAAAAAAGGTGGCCTTCTCAATCCCCACTTTAGCACTGAAAATCCAATGTTCCAGGAAGGTGATGGTTATTTACCTAAAAATGATGAGTTTTTATGGGAAAATCGAACAATGCAATAATAGAGGGATAGAAACAGGATCAACAGTTAGGTGGAGTTCAGCTCAATATAAAGGAAACAGTAGGAATCAGAGAGTGTCCTATCACTGTGACAACACTGATCCTTGAGAAAATACACATAATAACTTAAGAAAGGTGGGAAAGATAAGCCCCTACCTCAGGAAGCAGATTGCACAGAGAGTATTTAAAAGCCCTTGATGATGAAATTACTTCTTCCTTATAAAACAGAGTCTTCATAAGTCTTATCTATGATTCTACGTTAACTTCTTATGGTAAATAGATGAAAAGAAAAAGATGTAAGGCAAAATGACACATTGGTTGAAAAATGTATTTATAAGAAAAATTTGCCAAGTTTTACACATGTTGAATTATTTTAATCTGCCTCAGGCTTTCTGAAGTTCTGAACTTCGTGTTCGTTATTTTGAAAAATATTCCATTTCTACCCAAGTTAAGATGACTGATTGCTTGAAAATATTTTCACTGGCTTTAGTGTTCTGCTTCTGTGGTTCAAGTTCTGAAAGGACAGACACAGATGGGACACAAAAGCAGGTGGTCACAGTCCTGGAGGTGTTGGGTGGGTGTTTTCTTCTGCCTCTCCTACCTGCTCGTGGGTCCTACATCCCAGAGTCTACCTGGAATAATACTAGGGAAGCATTTCTCCTTCTCACGGGCAGGGCCCACACATCCTTCACCAGAAGGACAATTAGAAACTAAGACCCAGGGAGACTCACTGTCTTGCCACAGGCCATGCAGCTGGTGACAGGCTGTGTGACCACTTGGGTCTGGGCCGCCCGACTCCTGCTCCTGTGCCTTTCCCTGCCCAGCGCGGCTCCTTCACCAGGCTGTCTCTGTCACACTTACGGAGGAGGAAAAGGCCCACTCTTGCCCGGGCCCTCTGGGGGTCTGTGATGCAGTGTACCCCCAGTTGCAGCTGGAAGCTTGATTCTTTCTGATCTGCCCCATCACAGCCGGGGTCACGGCAGCCCTGAAGGCTCTTCCTGGGCAGGCTATGTGCAGCCTCTTCTTCCTCCAGCAGAAGGAGGAAAAGGAGGAGGAAGCAGAGGAGAGAAAGGAGGAAGAGAAGAAAGAAGACGGGGCAAAGGAATGGGAAGAGGAAGAGGACAGGGAAAAGGAGAGAGAGGAGGAAGTCTGGATGTCACCTCTTGGTCCTCAGGGGTAGAGTGACTGCTGTCCCCACACCCCCACGGCACTGTGCCGTGGTGCGTGTCTCACCGTAATCCCACTGCCTACCTGTCTGTGTGCTCTGCTTCTACTTAGCGACCTGTGAGTCGAGAATCCCTGCTGTGCAACATGGCAGACCCAGAGCCCAAACATAACAGACGCTCAATAAAAACTTGTGGGTTAAAGAGGTAAAAGTCAGTCTCTTCATTCAAAACACTTGGTCCGAGAGAAGAGGAAAATGAGCTGTTGAAGATTAGCTCACTTTCGATCAGTCACGTGACTCATTTCATCATCCGCACGTCCTGCTCGGCGCAGGCGTGGTCAGGACCTGGACAGCCCACCGGTCTCCTTTGCTGGAGAAGCTGGGGAAAGAGGCGGAGCCCATGGCACAGATGCCGACAGCAGCCGGACCAGGAGCTCCAAAGCCTGGAGAATCAGGGAGGAGAAGCGGGGGTTCTGCGCCTGCAAATTCCTGAAGAGCCAGAGGTTTATCGTGTACAAGCGGAGGTCAGAGAGAAGCGGGAGGCAAGAGCCGATGATCCCTGTATAGCGGGCAGACAGGACATTCAGGCACAGAGCAGCGGAGACTGTGGGAGGGGATGGAAAACCGTTGGTTGTGGCTGCTCAGCTCCTCAGGGCTCCTGAGTGCTCCGCTCCAGCCCCACAAGAGCAGAGACTGCACAGCAATGTCCTAGAAGGCCCAGGGAGTGAAGCGTTTCCCTCCGCCTTTGCAGTTAGCGCTCTGCTTCTCCCGCACCCCACCCGCGGCCTCGCTTACAAGTGAGGTTCCTCAGGGACTCGGGGGCCTTGCAGAGTCACGCCAGAGCTTTCAGATTAGGAAGCTAGATTTTGTCGCGTTTCATCACCTACCCGAAGCACAAAGCAGATTCCGTCATTTAGAAATTGAGACGGTCACTGATCGTCCACTGACCGTGAACAACTTGCACCACAGCCAGTCAGTGTGGCACCGCTGTGTCGCCATCCACGGAGCTGCAGCGCGGAGAGATTTCACCCCCATCTGTCTTCCAGCGGAGGCAGAGTGAAGAGGAAAGAAGCTTTCCTCATTGTCACACACAAGGTCACGTGTGGGGCGGGGGGCGAGGGGGAAAACAACTACTCTTCTTAAATTCCACCTGTGAAAACGAGGAAGGTACATGAGTTTGTTTCTGCAGAAATGTAGAAAGAGCTGGCAAGAGTAATGCCATGTTAGAAGCCAAAAGGAGTCGTTCAGGTCCCTAAAATGATTATAGCATTTTTTAATGTGAGAAGGAAAAATAGTAACAATATTTCCTGTGAAGTCATGAATATTCTAGAGCATTTTCATAATCAGTGGTAAGATCAAGTTTTCCCTAAGATTTCAATTTTTCTCAGTTGTTGTGCTTAACAATAGGCAACATTGATAGAGCTTCTATTATGTGCACATTATACACATTCTTTCACTTATTCCTGACATTTACTCCTCTACACAGTGGGTACTATTACTATCCCCACTTTATACATGAGAGCAGAGATGATCAAAATGGATCTCTTGATAGGGGAGTGCAGAAAGTAAGCTTTACATTTGGATCCCCACAAATGGGCATGAGTTTGAAGATGTACTTGTGTGAAATTTTACAGGTTGTGAACATGTAGCTGGCTCCTGTCCTCTGAACTTAAATCTTGCCAGTGACCGAATCAACAAGGTCACAGCAGAGAGACAGTGCTGCCCTTATCACTGGATATTCCTGGCCTCGGTTCTTTACCATCTCTACCTTGTCCTCTTACCCAACTGCCCACGTTCCCTGAACCACAGCCCGCAAGAAGGGACGCTAATTCCTGCTCTGCCTACTGCACTGGGCTACTAAGAATCTCCATCTAAGAGGAAGCAAAAGCATTTTACAAACTGCAGAGCCAGAGATGGTTTTCTCCAATGCAGATCCGTGGTTCTGAACCTGAGCCCACATTAGAAACTGCGCTAGGAGCTGAGGATATAAATAAAGATGAATGACATGTGATCATTCACTCGTTACTCCCACAGACCCTGCCCTGGGAACGCATCTGTGTTCAAGACAGGCGAAGCTTCTGTGCCTACAGACCCACTTACGCCATGTGGAGAAGATGAATTAATTAAGCAAGAACGTTCCATGAGGACTGTGACAGCAGCATCAGAGGGTGCGATGGGGGCTTCAACAAGCCGTCCTAGCCTGGTCCAGGAGTCCCAAAAGGTCTTCCAGTGAAAGGACATGTGTTTTCCAGGAACACAGAGGCTAGAGGCATGGGATGGAAACAATAAATACTCAGCTATGCTAGCTGGTTTACAAGGTTGAAAGGGGAGTCTTGCCACATCTATATCAGAGATCAGAGTCCAGACAGATTTATTGCCCAATCCTATCACAAATTTGAAACACCCAGAACAATTTTCCATATGAGTAGGTGTTTAAATACAACCAGGTAAATGAGATTCAAAGCAATAACTAGTAAAAATTGAAAACTAGAAATACTTCCTATTCTTTCTTTCTACTCCTCCACACACAGACACAAAGACACACACACACACACACACACACACACACGAACATGGATCTGTTAAGTCAGATATAAAATACAGAGTAATCCAAATTAATGGCTTGTCCTAGATGTCACATTCTATGACTATACATTGATGATTTATATGGAAAATGAAGGTTTTTAAATTTTCAGGAGTGAAGCTTGTTCAAGCCCAAGACAAGAGACTGAGCAAGACTTCTGTCTTGTCTCTCCGGACCTCAGCCCTGAAAATCATGAATTTGCTTATAGCAGTTAGCAGGTGAGGCTGCCGCAAAGCTAACAAGCCAGCTCTCGAGGACTCAGAAGAGTGCCTCGTCCTGTCTTCATTATGACTTCCTGAGGGTGAGTTCAGCAGGTTATTGTCTCTTTCCCAGCCCTGGTGTAACCATTTATGAAGAAATTAGAAAAACTTCTCTGTGCTAGTTTTATGACTTTCTGAAGAGACCTCTTCTCCCCAGCCTTCAGCTGTCTCCCAAGGCTAACATGATTTCTTGTGCAACACTCTTGCCACTTTTCGTTTTAGCACTCTTGTACTTTTGATCCACAATGTCTCCCCGAAGCCTCATGCACTCATGGGTGGGACTTGTGGGAGATGGTCTTATCAGAAGGTACAGAATTCACCAGTGAAATCATCCATCCATTGGGGAGTTCAGCAGGTAAGTGGGCGGCCTAAGGTGGGGCTTAGCCATGAGAGGCAGGTCTCTGGGGGGTGATCTGGTACGTATCTCCCTGCTTCTTCCTTTGCTGTCTGCTTCCTGGCCACCATGATGGGAGCTACTCTCCTCCCAACTGTCCTTCTGCCGGCCATGTTGGCCTGGTAACTGGCAGAAATGTTGATACTGAATCCTAGGAAAGAGGAATAACTAAGGCAAGGGCTTCTCACCATCTACTTGTTTTTATCTTCTTGTGTGTCTCCACCAGAATTGCTTCCCTCAAATTAGACTTCAAGACAGAGGAGACCATGCTGTCTGCATGTCATTGCACCCCTCTGTGTTAGCCTGTAGCTGACAGAGATTGGAGCCTGACAAACATTTGTTGCAAGCACTCATGTTCATCCAGCCCTCCTGTCTGGACTGGAGAGGATCGGCTTTTCCTAACTGGTGTTTGAGAGAAGCTTTTGACAGTCAGATATATGGATTGTTTTTGTTTCTTTGATTTTTGACATACCAAAGGATGATTTTGGTACCACCACTAAAATGATTCCAATCACAAGCCTGTGGTTCCAAACATGTCCTTCTCCTTTCCAGGACTATGGAGAAATGAGACCAGAGAAAAAACTCAATAACAATAAAATCAATCATCCCCCATATTGTGACAGTGAGGATTAGCCAACCCTGACATGAAATTTTTAAATCCAGCCATTAAATATGGTGGAATAAGTAGAGTGTTTTATGGAGGAGAGCTACTTTTGACATGATCATATGGACTGTTTCTCAGTTGTAATCATTTGTGTGGATGTTTTAGTTTTCACTACATGCCAGATGTTGAACACAGCATCATGGAGACAAACGATGGATATGAACTAGTTTGTGGGTGTCCAAAGAGACAAATGGACAAAGAGAAGAAAGAAAAAGAAGATTGACTTGATAATTACAGTGCTGACTATGAGCTCTTCTGTATTGTTCAATATAGATTTCCCAAGGTTGAACAATTCCTGATATATAGCAGGGGTTTCACATGTTTATAGAATGAGGACAGTGTTGACTAAAGGAAATTTTTTAAAAAATCACTGGGGATACCAGAAAAACAGATCTTATTCTTAGATGGGAAAATCACATGATGAAAGCTAAGCAGAATACAGAGGCTGGTGCTTTCACTTTTCACTTTCACCTCTATTTTGAAAATGAAGCAACTCACAGAGGAGAAATGATTTATCAGGGGTCAACATTCTGGGCCGAGATTCCCACCAGCTTGAAACTAATGTTTAAATCCTAATCGCCAGTACTTCAGACACTAAGTATATTTAGTAACTGTCTTTAAACATTTAACGATATTTAATTAAGGCCAAGATAGGCTCTTGTCCAATTTAACTGATGTCCTTTTAAGAAGACACATGCAAAGAAGGAGACTAAGTGAAAATAGAGGGAGATGACAAACATCTCCAAGCCAAGAAAAGAGGTCTCAGGAGAAACCAACTCTGCCAACACCTTGACCTCAGAGTTCCGGCCTTCAGAACTGTTAGACAACAATTTTCTTTTGTTTGGGCCACTAAGTCCATGCTACTAGGAAATCACCACAGAAATTGATGGCAAAGATGGACTAGAAGCCAGGTGTGCTGAATATCTGTCACTGGTCCTTTTCGTGGCAACCACTCTCCAGTCTTCAGCACATTGCTGAGGAGGACAACAATGATAGCTAATGTGCATACAGACCTAGAAAGTACCAGACTGTCCTCTAAGTCTTTTATACACATTCTCTCGCTTGATCATCTCAACAGCTCTGTGAAGTCCATACTGTTACTGTCCCATTATTACAGATGAGGAAAATGGAAGCACAAGGAGACTTAGCAGCTCTTCCAAGAGCACAGAGCTACTGAGTGCTATAGCTGAGATTCCAGCTCCAGGCAGTCAGCGTTAGGAACTTGCTCCTCCAATTTTGCTATTCTAGTGGGTGTTGATAAGCCAGAGGCATTTCCCAAGATGAGAGGAACTGGCAGCACAGAGAAGCATCACCAGATTTGCTTCTATACAGCTGTCAGGCACAGATACGCTTGGCCCCATTTCAGCTCATTGGAGGAATAAAACAATGAGCAGAGGAGAACTGGAGGTTGGCAAAGGGTTGAGGTGTTAGGATTTATTCACTCTAGAATCTTCCTCCATGTTCAGGTATCAGTGCAAAAGCGCTGAAACAGTATCTATCAAGTCCCTTTCAAGTTCAGTAACACCATCTATGTAAATCCTTATGAATGAAGGGAACAAGGTGCTTCCTGCAAAGTACATCACAGTAAGAGAACTGTGTTTGAATCCACTCTCCGGCACTTACTAGCTGAGTGACTTGGGGTTTATGGAATCTGTCTGAACCTGTTTCTTTTTCCAGGGGAAGTAATGACCATCTCATGGATTAGACACAGCGATGCAAAATACTAGCCCAGCTGCTAACACCTAGTAAGTCATCAAATAAGCAGAGCTCTGATGGGGTAAATGAAATGACCACACCCAAAGGTTCTCTCTTCTGTGAAACCTGGCCCAGTCCTTCATCTTGCCCTGTCTGGATTAATTGGTTTTTTCTTCTGGCTCTCGAAGGAAGTTGCTTACACTCTATTTGTCACTCAATTTGTTCTTCCTTGTGTTACAAAAGACGATGACACACCCACTCATCCACTTGACACAACTGTGGTATTTTCCATGTCTCAGCGCTGTGCCAGGCATGAGGAGTTCAGAGATGGCGATGGTTCGATTCCTATCGCCAGGAGGTGTGGGCTTTGGGGTAACCCAGGCATAGTGTGCCCAAGAGGCAGAGCACTAAAATAATAACACATTTATAATCTCATTGTACCTTAGTAGTATTTTTCATGGGAATTTCAGCATTTTGTTGGATTTCTAGTTATCTTTCCTCGCCCGGTTTAGCATTATTTTTATCGGGTAAGGGAGTCATAACATGTTCAGATCTCTTTCAAATTAGCTTCTAAAAGTTTGACTTGGCAACAGACATATTAAGGAATAATTACAAAGAACTGTGTATAAATGAGGGTCTAGAAACTGTTCAGTGTTTTTTGGGCCCTGAGGTGTGAGCTCTCCCTTATTCCCAAGGAGCTGAAGAAAGAAGGGTTTTCCTTACTCTCTAGACTTCAAGGTGGGCTTAAAAGCCAGCTCCCCCAGTGCTGTCTTCCAAAGGGATGAGGACTCTTCACCAATTTTCCTGTAGCCTGCGCTGAGGAGCTCACATACTATACTTGCTGTTTTGCGTGAAGAAAGAGAGAACCAGGTGATCGACATGACTGCGCCAAGAAAAAGAGAGTGGCAAATATTCTTAAAGGCTGACATCCACTGCATCTGTATAAAATGATTCTTTTACATTTGCTAATCACTGGGTGAGGAGATAGATATCCTTACATGCCTTTTCTCATTTAGTATGTGCCCTTATTTCCCCCACATCTCCCACTTCACTACTGAGAAGACCGAAGTATATTTCAGACTTTCACAAAGACGACTATCCCAGTTTAGGTTCGCACTCCAAGGCTGGTGAATGAAACTGCTGTAATAGCTCCATCAAGTACCTGAAAGGACACCTCGGATAAGTGGACCGCTTGCAAGGGGGTCGCAGTCCAGAGCTGCAAATGGGGCGGGGATCTTCGGTTGACGGTTCTCTATTGGTCACCCTGTCAGGAGAAAGTCCCGCCCCCCAAACCAGCGAGGGGAGCGATTGGCTCTGTGAGACCGATTGACGGCTCAGGGCGCGAGCAGGGACCGTGATAGCGGGGGCGGGGGCGCGAGCAGGAAGTGGAGTCTCTGTCCGGCAGCGGGTGGCGAACGCGCTGCGGCCGCCACTTTCCAACGTGCCGCCGCCCCTGCGAGTTCCCGGGGCGATGGAGGGCCCGGGGCTGGGCTCGCAGGTGAGTGCGGCCGGCGGCGGTTCTCTGAGCTGTGGTCGTGGGGAGAGTGTGGACGGAAAAGAGCTGCGTGCGGAGCCTCCGAGGGCGGCGAGGCCCGGCGGGAAGGTGGGATCTGAAAACCCTGAGAGTAGCCTGGGGATTCTGAGGCTTTCGAGAAGAAAAGGCCCCTTTCCAGGCGCGGGCCCCGCCTCCATCCCTGGCCTAGGCGCCGGCGCTCGGTACCCCGCGCCCCGCAGGGACCGCTCTGGCGCCTGGGGAGGGGCAGTGTCCTTTCCCAGAGAAGTGTCAGATGACACACCTGAGTACTACGGACCGACTGACCTCGGCCTGGAGCCTGAGCGGTGCTCTTGATTTTCCAGCCCGGGCGCCTTAGCCACCCTTCTCCCCACCCAGCCCCGGTGTAGCCCTTGTGCCCTTATCCTTGCTTGCCTGAAGGAATTAAGGCTATTTGTTTACGTTGGAGGCTGGAAGGTAAGTGATGCCTATCTGCACAATCACACACGATTCTGTTCTGTGAAGGAGGTTCCATTTACCGAAGCCAGATGTAGTTCCAGACAACAGAAGGGTCGAGAGAGAGAAAGTGACAGGAGGTAGCTGTTAGCTGCAAGAGAACTGGAATTTTAGCAGTTTTGCTTCTGACCCTCACCCTGCAGCTAGAGATAGTAGCTGGCATGTTGTAGGTGTTCCCTTAGCATTTGTTGAATAAATGAATAAGTACTGAATAAATTCCCAGATTCAGCCAGTTTTAGTGAACACTGATCATATGTCAGGTGCTTTTATATGCTTTATTTTATTACAGAACTGAAATATCCTTAGAAAGATAGTTTCATTTACAGATGATATGACTTAAGTGTTTCTGAATAGAGTGGTTCCGGTGGTAGCTTTTCAAGTAATTTGAGGTGATGGAATGAAAGGGACTGTAAAAATATTCTGTCCAATCCCTAGAGGGCTCCTCATACTTCCCCTTCCTTACTTTCAGCAGTCTGGGGTAGGCTGAAAGGAAGAAAGCATGCCTGGGAAGTGTCAACGTGTTCCTACTAGGTGTTCTTCCATTTTGAAAACAGAACATGGTTTGCAGGCTTCTTGGATTTTGCAAAAGGGCGTAGAATAAATAGTCACATGGAAACTATGCCTCATGCTTTTTCTTAGCCTCAAAGAAAAGTTGGTAGGAGAAACTACCGTGTTTTAATCGCTGCCACTCATTTATGAAAGATTCCGAGCGCTTACAGTTCATTCTCTCATGCCAGAGGAGGGAAGGTGACCCTGCCCCAGTTCCATGACATGAACGGAGAGATTGATTTGGAGATTGAAATTAGTAGGGCAAAGTAGTTTGATTCTGCTGTTAATAATAATTGCTGTTGTCAGTTTTTTTCAGGTGTAATGTGAAGAGCCTGCCTATGTATGGGGCTTTACAGTTGGCAATCCATTTCTTCATTCTTGATCTATACTATAACCCTATAAGATGGGAAGAGATGATATATTGTAACTTTTAGAGATGAGATCTACGGTTCAGAAAAATCAGACTTACTTGCTATAAGTCAAAAAGCAGTGTAGTGGTTGAGCCAACACTTCACTCATGCATTGGATGCTGACCACCATTCTGCTCTTGTTTTGGTTCTCTTGAGTCCACGTTTAGTTTTGACTTTTTTCTGGCCAGACTTTATGTATACAGTCTGGCTTAGTTTCCTTACTGACATCGGTTTTTATTTCTTCTCACTTGTTTAGTGAACTCCAGCCGTCTAGCCTCAGGACCTTTGTATATACTGTTTGCTGTGCCTAGAATGCTCTTTCTTTGTGTAGCCATATGATTTATTCGCCTGTCTTCCAAGTCGACATGAGTGCCACCTCGGTGTGACCTTCTGGGAGCTGTATGTTTGAAATTGCAAGACCTTCCTGTCATCACTACTACCAGAAATACTTTGTTCTCAACCTTTAATATCATTTATTGATCTGAGGAGTCCTGTGGATGGTCTTTTTCCCTCCACAGGCTGTGAGTATTGCGAATGCCGTGATTTTTATCTGCTATATTGTGTACTATGTTTCTTGAATCTAGAACAAAGCCGTAGCTCTTGGATTATGAATGGACTTGTGAACTTGGAAAATTAACCCTACTTCTGTGAATGTTCTGAGAAATGATAACTGTTATTTGTCAGATCTTGATATCTTCCCCTCTGTTCTGTTTGATAAGCAGGCCAGGATAGTGACCTTCATCAGAGTTTAAGTATGATTTTCTAAATCTTGGTTTTCTTTTGAATTAATTTACATTGTAACAAAGTAAGTACCTACTTACTTTTACTTAGAAAGTTGATTCTATTTCCCTGCAAGAAATACTATGTGATTTCTTATAGCTCAAAGATGTAGCTATCCATGGTGATACAACAAGTCACTTCAGAACACAGTGGTATGAAACAGTCCGTGCTAATCTCCTCTGTCTGAGGAATTTTGCTTTGGTTTGTGTCCATTCTGCCAGAGCCTTCAGCTGGAAAGACTCCTGAGGAGGGGGTCCTCAGTTGCTGAGGCTGGTGTCACCCCTGTGTCTTCACTCATGAGTCTAGCAGTTGATGCTGCCTTTGAGCAGGGACAGCTACACACAGCCTGGCTTGGTGCAGCACTGCGTGGTAGCTAGGTTCTAAAAAAAACTGTCTCGAGAGACAGGAAGAAGAAGCTGCCTGTTACTAAGGCCCAGACTTGCAGAGCATCACATGAGTAACATTTTATTGGCGATACAGTCAAAGAACTCAGAGTTAGGAAGAGCACAGACACCCGCCCCACCCCCCCACCCCCCATGGCGAAGTAGCAGAGAATTCGGAGGATATATTGGGCAAATCACCACAGATGTAGCCCAATGTCCCCTACATAATTTTCATAATATCTTGCCTCCCACATTGGTCTTTCTCCCTCTCTTTCAGATTCTCTCTTTCCTCCCTCCTTCTTCCTTTCCCTCTCCTTTAGTCCCTTGTGTATTAAAAACAATAATTAGGGGGAAAAAGGTTATTTTAATATCTTGAGGCATTTACAGACTAGAATCCAAGGTGTCTCAGAGGAAGTAAAATGAAACAGAATCAGAATATTTGGAGCTGGAAGATTTCCAGTGACTTAGCTAGTTCAGCAGTTCTCCAGCTGGCGTGTAGGAGAGGATGTCTTCAGGATGTCTGAACATCTTGATTGTACCTAGGTTGTAGGAATAGCTTTGCTCCTTTCTCTGAGAAACCTTAGTTTTAAAAACATTGTCAAGGAGGCCATGACACTGGGGAGATTTGAGAACCCTGATCTACCCTAACTTTCTAATTTCCCCAAAACGCTGACCCCTAGTAGGAGGGCTGCAGAGTCCAGACCTCAGGCTCCTGATGACGCAGGGTTCTCCTCACGACTGTTCAAGGGTGTAGTTGTGTTTGAGTGCCTGCTGTCTCAGGGGGTCTGTGCATTCTTTAGTCTGAAGCCTGAGTACTGGACTGTACTGGACTATGTTTTGAGAATGAGGAAGAGAATGGAAGCCCCTAGAAACTTAAGAGTCTTGTCTGGTGTGCTCAGTGTCATACTCTATGTCTGGAGCAGTCCCAGGCACACAGTAAATGTCTGATAAATGAATAGCAGGAATTATGTGTTATTGGTAATATACCCCAATTACCCAGTTCTGTACTTGGTTCATGACAGAAGGCCTTTACATTTCTCTGAATGAATGTTTAATGAAAGTGCTTGTGACTTTGCTGGCATCATTAGTGAATTCTGTCACCTTAGCACTATAGACAACCATGGAGGTGGGAAGCTTCCTTACCCATAGGGGTGATGTTCATAGTGACATCTTGACTAATGTGTGAGCCCATACCGACTACTTAACAATTCTCTTTACACAAGTGATGGCAAACTGTTTAGAGACTTAAGTGCCCAAAGTGTGTCCCAAGACCCACTTATTTACCACAAAATGCCAACACTGCAGTTAAATTTAAATATCCACTGCTTGGCTGCTGGAGCTACTTGGCTTGTGTGCTGACAGAGAGAGCTGTGCAGGCCTGGCCTGCCATAGATTCGCCACCCCTCCCTTTGACCATGCAACATAGGAGCCTGGTAAAACTTTATCTATATAATGATCTGCCACATTCATTGAACAAGTGTAAAAACTGGCGCCAGAAACCAGGTATAAGATTATGCACAGCATGGGACTACCAGGACGCTTTGGCTAGTTGACCTCGCACAAGGACAGAGTAGTTTGAGAGAAGACTGCAGAAGCAGGGACTCAGTCCTCTTCTATACCCTTAGACACTGTCTGCTTTTGTGTGTGTATTCACCTTCCCCTTCCTGACTTTCCTTTAAGTTCACAAAAGAGAAAATTTATTTCCTGTTGTTGAAAGTGGAAACAGAAGCCAGTTGCCAAATTAATACCATCATAGTTATGCTACTGGAAGATCTGAAAATATACTTCGAAGTTATGTTCATTAACTAATAGCTCACTATATCATCATGGAAAGACTCGAATTATCTTTAGTGAATATAAATCTGCTTGAAATGAACCTTTTCCCTAATTCTGAAATTCTTTGGTGGGGGACTTGTCAGCGAGGATTAGATCGTCTTGCTTTGTACTTTGTGTTACTGGTGGAAAGCCCCAGCTGTGTCTGAACGTGGCCTACGATCTGCCATTTCTTGTTTGGGCTTTGTTAGGCCTACCCAATTCATGACTTCTTTGTGGAGAACAGCTTAAGCTACTTGTTCATTTTGGGAGGAGGAGATTAGTTAAGATTGATAGTAGAATTTGAAGATCCATAGCCTGATGTATACCGTAACATGCTAAGGGCCTCCCTGTGTCCTCTCTGCTTGTGTGACCTTCACTCTGCCTTGTAAACAGTGGGACACAGGGATCACTGTGACTGCCAGTGTGAACAATTAATAAAGCTTAAAAATGTGTTATTCTTCCTTTTTGTTGTTTTTTAAAAGTCATTTAGTAGAAGCTTTAAGATTTTTCTCCCACTGTATAATCTATATGACCTTGCATTTGTCTGTCTCACTTTGGAGATCCTATACTTCAATCAAGGCTTTGAATTTATATGTTCGTTTTTTAAAGTTTCACTTTGACCTGAATTCAGGTCAGAAATGATGGCACAAACAGAAGCTAGCTCCTGTTCTCCAGCCTCGTCACCCATTTCTGCCGTTTAATCTGAGGTTGCTTCCGATTTTGCTTCAGTCTGTGTCGCACGTGAGTCTTCCCCATGAGACCAAAGCTCTTGAAGGCCTGACAGTCTTCGGTGCCCCTTGCTAGTTCTTTGTACATCATAAATACACTACTGCTGTGTATTGCTGAATAAATAAATGCTTTTAATTGTGGATATTCCGTATATTGAAGTGTATATGTTATAGTGAAAAATGTCTTTTGACACTCTAAAGCATAATAAGAAGCACAAACTTATTCCTGTAGAGTGAGTCAACTTCCTGTGGCTTGTTTCTGTATATAAATAATGGATTAAGCGTCCCTAAATTACAAATAGAAACAGATGTACACAATCCTCCAGAAAAACAGAGGCCTCAAAAGAGAACATTTGAAGGTCCAGTACACCTAACAAAACAAAGCACCCAAACTAATTAGCAACCAGGGTTGCAAAGCGCGGTGCCATTCTTTTGCTAGGAGATTGTCACAAGTGGAGAGAGATTGGTACCCCCTCCTGAGAAGTGTGTCGGGAAAAGATCACGTATGCCTTGCCCCAGGAGCGTCTACGGGAGGGAGTATTAGCACCTCTCTATGTTTAACATGCCTATTTTTAAAAATTCAACAGTCCTATTTTGGAGAATCAGTTGTATAGAACTAGAATATATAGGATGTTTATGTAGCAATATTTATAAAACTGAAAGGATGAAATCACCCTATGTTGGTAACAATAGGAGAAATGGTTGAATAAAGTATGTTAAATCTATACATAGCAAAAGTATTCCGCTCTTACCTGCAAGATCCCGCAGGATATATTGTTACAAAAAATGCAAATTTAAGAATAATGTATAGTGATCTTTTTCTTATCTAAATACAAGAAGAAAGTGATAGAAACCTGTGTGTGAGTATTATAACATGCATATTTCTATGTGTGTAGATGCATCTATCTACAGTCCATAATCTATCTGTAAAAGAGCAAACATAGATATGGATGTAAATAAAATGAAGACACATATACCAAACTTACAGAAAAGAATCAAGCATGTTAGCTCTTTATTAACTTCCATTTTGCTAGATTTTAAAAATCTAACATGTATTTTAAAATTCCAATAAAGCAATTATTTTCTCTAAAAACTTCCTGACTTCACTGTAATCGTAGCTGTGCTTCTGTTCCCATCACTTGCTGACACTCTAGAAAGCCTGAGTGTAGTTCAGGTCTTTTCCTTTAACCCTTTTTCTTTTACCAGTTGAATATGAATATAATTATGGTGCAGTGTAAAGCACCTAAATAATATGCTTGCTTACATTGTGACTAGTTAGATGCGTATGGTAAGCTGTGGGACTCTGTGTGGTGCATTTGATAGTTACCAGATAAATCAGGCAAAAGATGAGAGAAGCAACCTCGCCTCTGCCTCTCACTGAGTGTCAGAAGCCTGGACACGACCCAGGTAGCAGCTTGTTAAGCACTCCTCATGATCAGCTGCAGTTAGACTGAAGAAGACCAGAGCCTGGAAACTTGTGAACCAGTGACCACTTTGCACGCTTCTCCTGTCTGGCTTGCCCATCATGCTGACTTGAGCCCTGGGAGTGAGCATCAGCGCAGAGGTCCCTGGGAAGCCAGAGAGCTCAGCTAAGGAGCAGGGAGGGGTCCTGGGACATTAAAGAAATTACAATTCCTCCATGACAGGGAAATTAAAAAAGATCTCCACACACAAAATATTTACTCACATAGTTCTGGAACTTTCTTTTCTTTTTTTTCCTTTGTTGTAATCCGGATCTCTACTTGTATTATTGTTGTTGTTGTTGTAATTATTATTATTATTACTATTACTATTTGGAGACAAGGTCTTGCCTTGTAATTCAGGCAGGTGTGAACTCACTACGTAGTCCAGGCTACCCTCGAACTTGTAGAGATCCTCCTGCCTCAGCCTTCTTTGTACAGGATTATATGTATATGCCACAATGCCCTGCTCTATCTGCTATTATTTTCCTTTAACCTAAATAATTTCATTTTCATTTCTTATGAAAGAGATCTGCTAGCAATTTTTTCAGCTTTTGCTTGAAAACTTTTTTTTTTTTGAGACAGTGTCTCACTATTTGTAGTTCTGGCTGGCCCAGAGCTCAGCCTGGAGCTCACAGCAATTATCCTGCCTCTGCCTCCTGAGTGCTGGGATTATAGGTGTGAGCCACCACGCCCGGCACTGTGGTATTTGGTTCTGATTGCTGGTGGACGCCCAGCATTGTTGTATGTGGTTACTGGGGATCGAACGCCAGCCCTTGCACTTGGAGGGCAGGTGCCAAAACCACTGAGCTAAATCCCCAGCCCTGAAAACATTTTTATTTCACCAGCATCTTTGAAGAACATTTTGGGAGGGTGTTCCCTTTTTACAATTTTTCTTTCATCCTTTAGTAATTTGTACTATTATCTTTTGGCTTGCATTGTTCTAATAATAAATCTGAGTTCATTATTTCTTTGAATATAATGTATCTCCTTTTGTGTCAGTGACTTGAGAATATCGTATGTTTTGGTGTAAAATTTTTGGTTTATCCTTCTTGGAGTTCATTGAGTTTCTGATACATAGTTACAAGGTCGTAATTTTCAGCTGCTGTGGAAGGTTTTTGGCTATTATTTCTTTGAATATTTTTTAAAAATCTTCCCTTCTGGAGCTCACAATTATACATACTGTCTTTTTCTTTCTATACTACATTTTTGGTACTTTTTTTTGTTATGTCTTCAAGTCCAGTGATCCTTTGTTCCTGGTCTCTAATCTTCTGTTACTCTCCTCTGCTGTAATTTTGCTTCAGAAATCGTTTTTCAGATGCTCTGACCAGACCTTTTGTTACATCTTAACTTTCTGTGCTTATTTTGTCATTTTCTTTTAATTATTTGTGCATAGTTATAATGACTGTTCTAGTGCTTTATTCTTGCCCGGCTAATTCTGCCAGCCATATCAATGCAAGATCTGGTTCTTGTGGTGATGGGTCATTTTTGTTTCCTGGTGTGTGCAGTGAGTTTTGACTCCGTGATGGACATTGTGGATGCTCACTGAGTGTCTGGTATTTGCTGTCTGTAAAGAGTGTTAGGTGTGGTTTCGGCAACAGTGGTCTCAGTGCTGCTCTGTGTGGGGCTCAGGAGCCTCAGTTAGGGAAGCCTGTCTCCACTTGCTGTGCGGTATCCTGTGCTTCAGACCCTCTAAGGTCCCCTGAGTACCCCGCGGGTCGTGAGAGACCCCCCACTTTGGCTGGTGACTGTCGGACGTCTGCCTGCTGTGTGTAAGATATGGTAGTCATTGCAGCTTATATATAGGTCCCTGGTTTTTAGCCCAGCTTTGTGGAATTTTACTCTGTACATGCCTGGCATATTTTTGAAGTCAGTGTTTTCTGCTTAGTCACATCTGTCTGGACTCTGCCCCAAATTTCCGCCACCTCTGCCTGTCTGATCTCTGGTTTCTGTCCCCTTAGTTTTTTGAGGCTGCTGGGTTCTGAAACAGTGTCCACAGATTCCAAATTGCAGTGTCCAGGACTGTGGTGAGGCTCTTCTTGTTTTGTTTTTTTCTTTCTCTTTTCTTAGAGACTACAGTCCTTCTTTGCCCATGTTTCAAAATCTTAGTAGTTTATATCAGATAATTTCTACAGTTGTATAGGGTTTTTTTTCTCATCGAGAGGTTAATTCTACTTTGGTTATTTTGCCATGCATGAAAGTAAAAAAAAAAAAAAAAATCCTACTTCATTTTATATACAAGTAGAAGGGACTTAACTCTAAAGTGTGCAAGTGCCCTATTCAAGGAGAAAAAGGCAGAAACCCAGTAAAACAACAGTAAACAAATTCTTTAGTATATACCTCACAAAAGAGGAAATCTTAACTGACCAGTGAATGTGAAAAAGTATATATCATTAATAATTAGGGAAATACAAATTAAAACCTCCTTAGGATATGTTTGCATAATCATCAGATTAGCAAAAATTACAAAATTTGATGATAACAGGTGTTGGTGAGAATTACCCTTCTTGGGGAAATTTAAATAGTACAACTATGTGAAGGGGTTAGCATATCTTACAAACCAAGAGTACCACTTCTGGATATATGATCATGAGAGTTGTTTATATATACCTACCCGGCGATGTGTGCAAGATGTTCAGAGGCAGTACTGTTCATAAGAGCCTGAAATAGGAAACAGTCCAGCTATCTAGCCAGAGTAGAATAGATCAATTAATTGTAGTACATTACTACTCTGGAACATTAGACAACAGTGAAAAGGAACTCAGGTAGCCTTTCACGACAACGTGGAAAAAGGTTATGTTTAATATTAAGCAAACGAAATCCCTAAGGATGCATATAATTGCACTTACATAAAGATTAAAAATGTAAAACAATTGTACATGTAGAGTTGGACATGTAGTGTATAGAGCTATAGTGAAAAACAAAGATTATTCCTAGTGTCAGAACCCTTTTTGAATGTGGCAAGGCGAGTGTGGCGCAGTGCGTGTTGGGGCAGTCTCTTCCATTGTGTCCGCAGTGACCGTCTTGACCATGTGACCCTTCCATGATGCTCTTGGGCTGTACAAAAGTGGAAATGCACGTGTATATATGTGTGCTTTGTATATTTCTGTGTATGTGCTATATCATTATAAGAGTATAAAACATCACAATTTTATAATACAGATATGAGGACAGTCTCAGGAAATTCTGAAGACATTTTAAGATAACGTTATTGGAGAACTAATAATCTCTCAAGGGAACTATTTTCAAGGTGTAAGTTCTGGTATGTTTTTAAAAGTTTTTATTTATTTATTTTGTAGAACCAGGAATTGAACTTGGACCCTTGTGCTTCCATGGTAGGCACAATATCATTTGAGCTAAATCCACAGCCAGTGTGTTCTTTTTTCATTCATCTTTTTAAAGTGTAGTGAGGTAGGGTCCTGTTAGTTTGCTTAGTATAGTATAAAAAGGGCTAGGGATGTAGCTCAGGAGCACTGCACCTGCCTTGAATGTGCAGGATCCCTGGTACCAGAAGAAAAAAATAGTACAGGAAAGTTACAGTACATGACAAGATGTCATTTCATTCGAGGAAGCAAAATTATAAATGTATTGAAGTTAAAGACTTTTACTGAAAAGAATGTGTATAGTTTAGGTTGGTTATTATGCAGATGCTAGTTTGCAGAATCATCATAATTTTGGAGGCTGGTTTAGTTAGAGTACATGTAAGTAATATTTCCGTTTGATATACTTGTACTTTTAGGAAACTGAGAAATCTTTTCAAGCTTTTCATGTCACTGAAACAGTCCCTCCCTCAAGAAAACTTAATCTTTTGGCGGAGGTTCAGAGTGAGTGAGCCTGTTGGCGTTAAGGATTTTAACCCTCCTGCTACCTTATGTCCACTAAAGAGTTTAAAGAAGTTATCGCCAGGCATCAGAATTGCTGATCTAAACCAGTTTTCTGCTCTGCTCCCAATACACTCCTAATCCTTGGAATGAACAATGGATCTTAAACTAAGATTTTTGTAGTTTTTATAGAAACTAATGTTGGAGAATTGCGTATTGAGTTTCTGCTAAGATCAAAGCTCTAAGATTAGAAATTATCTTAACACTATTAAATCTAAGACTGTTTAAAGAAAAGAATTTAGCTTGCTCGCTGGTCCTACTCCTAATAAGTTGTCTGAATGTACCACTGAGTGAGTGGTGGAATTGTCTGCACAGTGATTCTTCGTACCCTCACAGAGCCACATAACAGGTCACCACACTTTTACCAGCCTCAGCCATCAGCTGTCAGGAGGCCAAGCGCTGCTCGGCTGAGTCCTTTGCTTTCTGAGGCTGATATCCAGGCCGAGCTGTGACCCATTCAGAGCTCAGAATCCTCTTCTGAGCTCATGCGGTTGTCAGTTCTCTGTGGATGGATGATCAAGCTCTTTGTGTGCTGTGATCTGGGGCCTTTCACTCCTGAGGCTGCCCACAGGTCATGCCATGTGACAGCTTCCTTTTTCAAGACCAGCAAAAGGTTCTGCTAAGACAGTCTATACATCGTAATGCCAAAGAGTGTTTTCCCGTCGCATCTGCCGTATCCCATTGGCTGGGAGCAAGACAGTGGATTGGAAGCATGTCACTGGTTGGGAGCAGGAAGGAAGTGCCCACACTCAAAGGGAAGGATAATACAAGAGCTTGGGAAGTGGGTATTCTTGGGGTGTGTCCACCACAGTTTTCCAACATGGCAGCTTAGCAGTCCTCCGATGAGGTTAATGGTTACAATCTTCTACCCATTGCAAGCACTAAGGTTACTTATGCATTTAGATAACCTGTGTTTTATGATAAAGCATGTACCTTGGAGTTTTCTTCTCTTTTCTTTCTTTCTTTTTTTTTTTTTTTTTGAGACAAGGTCTCACTATATAATCCAGGCTGCCTTGATTTACTGTGTAGCTATGGCCTCAAACTCATGGCAATCCTCTTGCCTCTGCCTCCTGAGTGAGTGCTGGGATTACAGGCATGAGCCACCACACCTAGCTGGATTTTTCTCATGTTACCCTTTCTCTTATGCTCAGAATTAAGATAAAGAATATCTTTATTACTGCACTGTTGATTAATAGTGGTCAATACTCCATGCTGTAATTGAACACGACATTAGTTTTCTCCTGTGCTTCGTTAATTTGTTCTTCCTCTTCAGTGCAGGAATCACAGCCATGGCCTCCACCCTCCAGGATTTGGTCGGCATGGCGTCTGTGCACATGACAAGAAAGGGCTTGCCAAGGCGAGAGAAGTTCCTATTATAGAAGACGCTAGTAACTGCGACATTGTCAAAGCTACTCAGTGAGTCTCTGAATGCTTTGTTTTATTCTTATTTTCTGATGAGTTATAATAATATGTGTGACATTCATGTTCCTCACTTCATATTGGTAGTTCAGTAATTCCAGCACCAGAGCACCTCCTGTAGGACAGTGTACCTTAACTCTCTACGTACCAGGCTCTCCTGTTAGACTGTGAGCAACTTTTTGACAAAAGCTTTTCCTTGCTTTGCAGCCATAGGACTTTTGCACAGTTTCTTTTTTTCTATGAGGTGACTATTAAGTGTTTGTTGAATGAATAAGTGATTTAAATGACACTAAAATTGCAATTTAAAATGTACTATAAATAGTATAAATATATAGATAGGATGGAAAAATAGCAGCTCGTACATTTATAAATTCTTTTTTACATTGAAATCTTTAATGGTAAATTATATATACACATCATGATTGCATTCAACAGTGAGAATTTATACTGGTATATGACACAATTTAATTCTCATTTTTCCCCATACCCTTACCTACCCTACAACCCCCACTCCCTTATATACATAAGCTTTGTTTCCTTTCTTTTTTATTGTCATTTTATTTTACTCCTTGTTATTTACCCTTATATTCCATTTCCCTTTTAATATTTTCTATTTCACAATATCTATTCTAGAACTCATTTACATCTTCATTTTCTCATACCAGAGAAAAGATATGATATTTACACATCTGTGACCTATTTATTTCACTTATGAGGATATGCTGAAGGTACATCCATTTGAGTGTAAATGACTCAGTCTTATCATTTTTTATGGCAGAGTAATACTCCATGCTATAAAGGAACCACATCTTTTTTGTCCAGTGTCCAGTTGATGAACATTTTGGTTGTTCCCAAGATTTAGCTGTCACAAACTGAGCTGCTATAAACATGGGTGCGCATATGTCACTGTGATATGAATCTTTTACTTGTTTTGTATATATATGTATGTAGCAGAAGAATAGCAGGGTCATTCTAGTTTTTTAAGGATCTCCACAGTGGTCGTATGAGTCTATACTCCCAGCAACAGTGGAGAACAGTTCCTTCTTCTCCACCACCTCGCCAACATTTGTTGCTGGCTAATTCTGAGATAGCAGCCATTCTTTGTAGAGTGAGATGAAACCTTAGTGTTGTTTTTATGTGCATCTCTCGAATGACTAGTGATGTTGACATTTAGAAATTTTTAAAAAGCACTATTTATTAAGTACTGCCTCACTTCTCACTGTGCTGGTTACCCTGGAAGAAAGGTAGTAAATGGAAATATTTTCTTTGACTACTTGAAATTATAACATGTTGTTTTGCTTATACTGAAAAAAACAAAATACATTTCTAGTTTTTCCTTAACATTGCCATATGTGAGATTTACAGTGTCAGTTTTTTACAACATATTCATATCTTATTGTCAGCAGCTACTTCACCTCTTGTCATGAACATATTTTTAAACATTTTGTCTATCAGATTAAGTAGTAAGTGAAACACTTTTTTGGTAATTAAGTGTAAATTTGCCCATCAGATTTCTCACCAAATGTTCATGCCTGTTTAATCAACCTGAAAGGAACTAGCATACCACACTAGATTCCATCAAAAGTAAAGATGTGTGGTGATTCATTAGCCTGTTGGGCTTGAAAATTGACAATTATTTATATTTGTTAAAAATATATTGACACTTTTTTGAGTATTCTGTTTAGCAATTTGTATAAACTTTAAAGGCCTCAAGAAGCACTAGCTTGGGTGAATATTGTTTGATGTCATTTTTGTTGATGTGTGAAAAAGCGTTCTTGGGTCAGTATCTACTTTAATTAGAATGAAACATTTAAATGTTTCTCATCTGAATTCTACTGTTTCTACTGAATTCTGTTGTGATAAATGTGAGAATTCAGGCTGTATTCCCAGGGCATGTTAGTACAAACTCACATCTCTCTTACAATTTCCCGTAGACCTTGGACCTTCACCAGTGGTTGTCAAGGCCAAAAGAGGTCTGAGATCTGTGTGTGTGTGTGTGTGTGTGTGTGTGTGTGTCTTCTAACCCATCAAAATCCTAAATAAAATGTACTCTTACGGTTCTCAGAAGGGAAGGTTTCTTTTCTAGAAAGTGCTAAATTTGAAATATAAAAGATGTCCAATATAAATATATGTAGTGTCATCAAAAATTTATTCTTACCAATATTTTTGTTCAGCTTTGTCAAATAGGTGTCTTCACCTTTTAAAAGATGTCAAAATCTTACACACACACTCATACACACACACACACACAAACACACACACACACTTCTGATAAATGCACAATATTCTAACTTAATAGTACAGGTAGGAAACATTGCTGCACTCAGTTTGATTTTTGGCCCTTTAAGACCTAGATGAAACTTTTCAGGACTTTCTAGATAGAAGTAAGTTGTAAAGAAACTGCTAAAACATCTACTGGGGAAAAAAAAAACATTACCAATGAGTGAATATTTTTTAATTATTGAGGTATTAAAAAGTACTCCTTCCTCTTAGCAGTCTATGGCTTCAGCGGGTCTCAGGTTCCTCCTTCCTTCTCCACGTCTGTCCTGTCTCCAAGTCTAGCCTCTTGTTGCCTCTCGCCTGCATCTGTGGCAGCGGCCTCAACACCATTCGTGGTCACCTCGCTCACCCTGTTGGAAGCACCTTCCATTGTGCCATTAATATGATCCTTCCTAAAACCCAAAGAGCACTTTCCATTTTTAGACCCCAACTGTTCATCCGTGGAGCTGAACCTGAGGTTTTAACTTCACAGCAGGGCCTGGAGGCTCTCACGGTGTTTGCCTCTGCTGTCTTCCCTCCCTGATGCCTTACACTTCAGATTACTAAATTCTGTTTCTCTCACATCCTTGGAGTATTCTACATCGCTGATTTTTGTCTGTGCTCTTCTCCCTTCCCTAAATGGGAGGTTGGCAAGTGTGTTAGATAGTTTAAGACAATCAAGTTTAACTTCAAATGCACTGACCAGGTCAGTAAACAAAATTTGCTTATGTTACTTGGTTTTAAATTATTTCTCCTTTGTACATGGCTTTGTTAATTATAGTTGACCCTATCTATTCACAGGGTCCCTATCTCATATTTAACCAACCACGGTACTGACTGAACTTGTGTTAAAAGTATTCTGGAAAAAAATTGTTCCTGTACTGAATATGTGCAGAGTTTTATTTTCTTTCCATTATTCCCTAAACAATATAGTATAATGACAGTTTAGATAGCATTTACATTGTATTAGGCTTTGTGAGTAATCCAAACAGGGTGCACATAGTTTTATAGAATATTATATTTTGTATAAGGGACCTGAATATCCATGGATTTGGGTACTCACAAGAGATCTAGGAACAACCTTCTGTGGGTGTTGAGTGACTATATTGTATCTTATGGTGTCAGAAAGACAGTTCAAATGAAGAAAATACATAGTAAAAAAAATGTTGGTACTGCATTTGAAATGATTTTATTCCTCTTTTTCTCATTTAAGATACGGGATTTTTGAACGATGTAAAGAGTTGGTAGAAGCAGGATATGATGTCAGACAGCCAGACAAAGAAAATGTGTCACTTCTTCATTGGGCTGCTATTAACAACAGACTGGATCTTGTAAAGTAAGATGGGATATATGTGTCAATTGCTTATTGATAATCCTTCAAATACCAGTATTGAAGCATCTGTCATCCTCTATTTTTAATGAACACCAGAAATCTTCTGCCTGCAGTCAGCTAGAGAGTGGAAGAGGGCCTCAGGGATTGTCTGGTTTAGGGTGTTTATTGATCTAGAAAGAGCGATCAGAAGATGCCCATCATAAAGATAAAGATTAGCACATGAAAGAACATATTTTGAGAGCTTGTTTTGGAGGTTCTAGCTAGTGAGCATAGCTACTTGTATATCGTTGACCAAGGAAGTGATTGTCTTCTTCCGCCAAGTATGTAGCTTCTGTAGAAATCCATGAGGAAGAAGGGGACACTGCCTAGTCAGCCAGATCGCCCTCACATTCAAAGTGAACATATTTTAAAAGGGGAAAACACAACCTAACAGACTTTTTCAGGGTAGAAGAAAGTTGCATCTAATTTAGAAGGAACATTGAAATATTTTATATTATATTGTCAGAAGGAATAGGTATATGGGGAATTAAACCCTTTTTAAATATTCAGTGTGTGATACACTTTTAAGTGACCAAGTATCAGATTGTATAAAATATTCCCCCTTCATAAAACTACTCCCTGATAACTTTTTGTTTTATACTTTTAACATGTAAAATGTATACATGTATGTAAGTGTACAATATATATTGTATTAAAAAATTATGAATTTGAAATCCCTGAGGCTTAAAAACATGAAAGTACAATATTCTAGCACATATTAGACTCACAGGCAAGCCTCAGGTTTATTGTGTGGACAATATGTGCATGAAATATAACTGTGAGGTAATCAGATTAACTCCTCTAAATCACAGAAGAAAATCATATGCAACATGATAGGTCCCCCTTATATAGTATACCATATCTGGGCTCATAACATTTAAAATTTCTAACTTGTATGAAAGGATTACAAGTTAAATTTTTATGATTTTTGGAATATTTCCACTTGGTAGTTATAATTTGAAGTGTTTTATGTTGACATAATTTCACATTTTCTTTCTGAGTTAAATAGACTATCTAATACTGAGTCCTTTGAATGTAAACTATTTCAAGAGTGTGGTAGTAGTTAGGATTGGTTAGTTATTATGTTTTGGTATGAGAGTTATAATGGAATGCTAATTACAGCAGGACTAATTACTTACAAGCTGGGAATGTTTCACCAGGGATTTGTGTGATGCTGCTATATGAATTTTGGAGACTTGTATAGATCTAGATCCTTTATGGAGATGATTTTTATAATATCTGTTTTCTAACACACTTATTACTAGGAAAAAATAATATATCTTAGCTCAATATGAATTTTAAATTACAAATCTCAACTTTCTGTTTTAACAGGTTTTATATTTCCAAAGGTGCCGTTGTAGATCAGCTGGGTGGAGATTTAAATTCAACTCCTCTTCACTGGGCTATCCGGTAAGATTTCCTTAAGTGCTGAAATTAAATACCTTTATGTGGTTAGAGATTACCATATGGTAAACTACAGTTACAATTTGAAAGGCTTCTTTTCTGGGCCCCCTCCCCCTTATTTAAAAAGAAACTAGTTTAAAAGAGTGCAGAAAGGATATTTTTGGTGCATAATTCAAGGCTCCATTATTAGTGTGGATTTCAAATACAAGTATTATACTTTTTTAATAAATAGAATAATCAACTTATATTTGGAAACATAAACAAGTAATTGAGTGAACTATGAACTCAGTTCAGTCTTATGTATGATGGATGCATATTTGGTAACATATATTCTTATCACTCTTGGCAATATGTCGTTTAATATAATATTTTTTTAAATTTAAATATTCACTGTATTGTTTAATCATCTGTAGTTGTGTTTTAGAGAGAAAGATTTCCCCTCAAAAGTTCCAAGTCTAGGGGCCGGGGAGTTGGCTCAGTGGTTCCAGCGCCTGTCTTGCAAGCACAAGGGCCCGGGTTCGATTCCCCGGTAACCACATAACAATACTGGGTGTGGAGACCCACACCCAGCAGCAACCAGTACCACATACCACAGTGCCGGGTGTGGTGGCTCATGCCTGTAATCCCAGCACTGGGAGGCAGAGGCAGGAGGATTGTGATGTGAGTTTGAGGCTGAGCTGAGGGCCAGCCTGAACCACAAAGCGAGACCCTGTCTCAAAAAAACCTAAAAAAAAAAAAGTTCCAAGTCTAAAACATGCCCCCATATCTTCTAGAGTCAGTCAACTATTGGAAGTTGGCACAAGACTGAAAAGAAATTTTGAATAGGCCAGCTTCTTAGAGCATTTATATTGCTTAGTCACTATAGACTTTTCTCTTATGAAGCTAAAGGAATAAACCCGGATATTTAACAGCTTTTTCTGTTTCTTTAAGTCTGCTCATTATGAGGTTATGAGGTTGACATGAACCTGAGACTGAAGTTTATAATTGTTTAAGGCAAGGAGTTGAACCTTTTCTCCATAGACAAGAGTTTTGAGGAATCTAGGGGTAACTTACCCCTTTTATGCTACTGAAACACAGTGCAGTACATGAAAATGAACTATATTCAAGTAAAAGAATATGTGATTATCACAGTGTACCCCTATTTTAAAATTTTCATTGTTAGTTTTAGTCATATAAAATTACTGTTTATATGTAGTAGCCACATCAAGTGTAAGTTAGATTAGGTACTTATCAGGTTTATCACATCCTCAAGAAGGACCATCCACATAGTTAGTTCTAAGTTGGATCACTTTCATGCAAGACATTTGTACAGTCTCCCATGTTTTAAAATCTTACTATTAGAAAATGTACTTTGTATTTAACTGAAATCCCTCCTGTCTTAGAGATACAGCTTTTTCCCAGAATTTCTTGTTTTTCTCCATGTACTGTGTTTCTACAGAATACAGTATAATTCTGATCTTGTGTTTACAGAGAGGGGCATTTACCAATGGTCATATTGCTGCTCCAGCATGGTGCAGACCCCGCTCTCATTGACGGAGAGGGATTCAGCAGCATCCACCTGGCGGTTTTATTTCAGCGCATGCCTATTATGGCATATCTCATCTCAAAGGGACAGGTACACATTGCAGTGTTTCTCTTACTTCATATAAACTGAAGACATTAAGATTACTAGTTGTATTCTGCCCTCCTTTTTATTCTCCCTACCCACCTTACATAAGCTTTGTTTCCATTTTTTTTTACTATTATCACAGTTTTTTTCTTTCCTCTCATTACTTACCCCTATCCCATTTCCCTTTGAATAGTTTCTGTTGTACAAGGTCTAACATAGAATGGAGTATTACTCTGCCATAAAGAATGACAAGTTTGAGTCATTCATACTCAAATAGATGTACCTTCAGCACATACTCATAATTGAAACAAATAGGTCACAGATGTGTAAATACCATATCTTTTCTCTGATATGAGAAACTGAAAATGCCCTCCTTCTTAAAATGAAACTTAATAGATATCTAGATAGTCAAATATTAGCCTTGGCAAGTGTGGTTATTAAATATGCATTTTTCAGCTTCACTGGAGGGAAAGGGACAGGATATTTAGCTCAGCAACATATAATAGATGTTTTTAAAATTTTTATACCTATAATAGTTTTCCTGATGAGCCTAGTAGTTTGCAGTTTTTGTTTTTTTTTGTTTTGTAAAAACATGACTTGAAAGCCTATACTCTTCCTCTGGTTGAAAGCACAAATGGTTAATGATCCCTGAATTAACCCATGCATTAGCTTTTGTTATTTGAGCTCAAACAAGGGGTTAGTTTGAAAGTATGCTTACTGCTCTCAAAGTCATCCTACGGAACACAGCTTGCCTTGAGAGGCAGAGGTTAAATTATAGGCTACGGGGTGGTGGGAGTTTCTGTGTCAGCCATTCTCGCCTGGAATGTGCTTTCTGGTGACAGACTAGTTCAGGTATTAGCAGTTTCGCTTGAGAGAGGCGTGGAAACATGCCTGTCCAAATGCTCTTGGAAAGACTGTGCTCCCTTTAAATAAGCACTTCCTCTCAGAGTTAATCAGCTGAAGTAGAGTAATTATGACCTTGTAGGCTTCATTTCAAAAAGATACATGAGGAAGAGCCCTTTCTACTTCTCCCAGCTCTCTTTCCCAAGTTCTCTTCCTCCAAGGCCCCTAAGAATCTTCGGGAACTGGAACTCTTTTCTTTGGTTTTGTTGGGACTATTGACATCTGAAACTGGGACCTGTTTTGTAAAAGGAGCATATTCTTAGGAAGATACGATTTTCTTTTCTGTCTTTATACAAATGGGACCTCATTCTTTTAAAAAGCTTCTGCACAGCAAAGGAAACCACCAACAGTGCAAATAGGCAACCAACAATGTGGGAAAAAATCTTTACCAGCTGTTCCTCAGATAAAGGGCTACTATCTAGAATATATAAAGAGCTCAAAAAAATCAGCCCACCCAAATTTAATGACCCAATTCAAAAATGGGCATCTGA
>PVIR01007511.1:0-60630 GCA_004026965.1 Petromus typicus | reverse complement strand
AGAATTCTCCCTGCACATCTGTAAAACCCACGATGACAGGGGGTGTAGATGCATCTGCATAGAAAGGACACTTTCTTAAATGGTGCTGGTTCTAGATGGGCATGATGGTGCCTGCCTTTAATTCCAGCACTCAGGAGGCTGATGCAGGAGGGTCTCCAAGTTTGAGACCAGCCTGGGATATACAGTGAGCTCAAGGCCATCCTGGACTATAGAGCAAAGTTCCATCTCAGAAAAACCCCAAATGGTTCTGTTTCTCTTCTCTTTGCTTTTGTGCCCCTGCTGACCCAGTCCACCAAGCCCTGCTCATCTCTAGGCTGGGGCTGTTTCTGCCACCTCTACACCTTTGGGAAGAAACTGATTTCTTTCCTGTAGAAAGGCAAGCAAGAAAACTCAGGCTCTGCTTGGATACTCCCAGGGATGGAGCACTTACTGTTTCTCTGGGCTCCAGTGGTTAATTTCAATAGTTGAGATAAAAATACTCCCCTTGCTCTGGTTCTGCCATCTGGGGTTCCACAGAATAAGTGTATTTTTCTTCTTCAAATATCTTCCTAAGTCTCTGCAGCGAGCAGAGCCTTATTGTTTGTTTTAAGTGTGTACACAGTACACACCTTCTGTCTCTTGGAGGTGCCACGTACTCTGGCCAACTCCAGGGACCTCTTTCTGTTGTGCCAATCGATTACAGGTCGCCTGGGCCAAGGACAGGGCCTGCTGCCTCTGGGGTATACTCCTCAGTCCCCTCTGTCCAATACCAGGGCCCCAGTTAAATCAAGGCAGTGGCCTGGTGTCCTGGGCCTGTGCACACAGGGTTCCCACGGCTGCAGCTAGACCGGCAGCATGTTCTCATCGAGTGACATGGTGGCAGAGCTGTGGCCCTTGCCCTCTGAAGCTGAAGCAGCAGTGCACCTCATCTGCAGGGAACTGGCCACAGCTAGGCCGGGCTCCTGGCTGCTGGGCACTGCATCCTCGGCCTCGCTGGGGTCCTACCCAGCTGACCCCCTCTCCGTGCTCCTCACTTCTATGTGTCTGAGTGGGTGGTATGACTTTGTCTCTGTGCTCCCTCCCCAAATGACACCTCCCTCACCGCACTGGCTGCCAGGGGAAGGCTCCTATTTAGTGGCATTTTCCTTTCTCATTTCATGCTATAATGGAGATTCATTGCCGGTTTTAAATCCATAATTTGCCATGAAAGTCTCGTCTCAGGCCCAGGCTGAGGTCAGAGCAGAGGTGTAGGGAGCTATTTTTAGCCCTTAGAGGGGTCCCTGTGCAGCCGCAGTGTCTCAGGCTTACCCTGAGGTGGCTCACAGAGGGCTGACACAGTACTGGGAGGGGTGTCCTGGATGCTCCGCCCTTCCCCTGACCGATATCTCTTCCCCTGCATCTCATTTGTCACTGGGGGAATCGACAGAGCGATGGGGCTCCGGCCGATGCTACCATGCTCCAGCTGCTCCGCTCCTTTCTGAGTCTAATGAGGGGAGAGAGCTGCTTCCTAGCAAGTGGCGAAGGATCTGCCTGTTTCCCAACAGTGGTCGATGCCCTGACTGAACATCCCATGCCTTTCCACCATGAGGCTGCTGATGACTTAGCTATGCCCTGCCTCCTGTGTGTGTACGTGTTCTCACACTTGAGCACTGTCCCAAGGTGGAGGTATTTCCACGAGTGTAAACGTGACCAATACACAAACAAGGAATCTTATAAGTGGCCCACGGCCAGCTGGGCTCCCTGGTGAGGACCTGGCAGGGAGTGGGCTCTTGCTTATGCATGTGAAGGCCCACAGAGATGTCTGAAGCATCACTCAACCCTGGGGAATCACGAGAGATGAGGCCATGAACGGGAGAGTGCATGGGGGCTCCCTTAAGGCAGCGGCACTTTGAGGCTTGTGGGAAAGGGGCCTGGACCTCACGGGTAGCCCAGGAGCAGCGGTTCCATGCTGTACGATGCGCACCAGAGATCCAGGTCCCGACTGTACAGATCTCTGCGGCCGGAGCACAGGCTCCTCTGCTTGGCAGTTGAGCCTGCTCAGCGTCCTGCAGGGTCACACCTCACTAACGGAGCTACAGGACATCTTGTCCTTGCTCACAGGAGAAAGGGAGAGGAACTCAGGCGTGACCCCCAACCATAAGCAATTATGAGAGAATTGCAGTTCAGGTGTGGAGATTTCTGTCTCCTATTCCAGCTGCCCATGTTTCCAGGGAGAAATGGAGGCCTGAGAGGTGGACCGTCACTGTCTCTTGTGGCATGGCTGCGTGGGAGCTCAACTAGGGCAGGAAGCAGGGCCTTTGAGTACCTGGAGGGTCGCCATGCTCTTTGAGACTGCACAAGGACCCTTGGACAGACTGATATCCTGGGGTGGGTGGAGGAGGATCTCTGGGGTAGTGCACAGAGGCCGAGCACCCTGCATGCGCTGTGAGCTCTCAAGAACTTCCTCGCATTGCCCTGGCCTGGTGGTAAAGCCGCAGGAGCCCTGTGGTGCCGCTCCAGCTGGAATGCCAGGGAGCCTTGGGACACGCAGTGTCAGGCTTTTGGGGGACTCAAGAGATACTTAACTAGACCGTGATGGTCTTCCAGTCACCCCTAGTGGTGCTGGGATGGTACAATGTTTGTCCCGTCTCTCCCTTCTTGGAGAGGAGCCCACCTGTCTTGCTGCCCGCACTGGCCGAGGAGGGACATCCTGGACCACCTGTATGCTTGATGGGGCCTTGGGACGGGGTTGGTCCCAGTGCTTCTCCTGCTTCCTGCCTCCTCTCTCTCCATGATGATAGTCCAGCTAGGCAGGGAACTCGTGTCCCAGGGAGCATGAGAGGATGAAAGGGGAGATAGAGGAAGGCAGAGAGGCCCCTCCTTTCTGTGGCATTATGCAGACTGGTGGGCTGGGGACACTGTCAGGCTGATAGTCTTTTTTTTTTTTTTTTTTTTTAGTTTTTTGAGACAGGGTCTTGCTTTGTAGTTCAGACTGGCCCTGAACTCCCTTTGTAGTCCAGGTGAGCCTTGAACTCACAGCAATCCTCCTGCTTCTGCCTCCTGAGTATGATTACAGTGTGAGCCACCGCACCTGGCATTGTTGTATATCATTACCAGCGATGAACTCAGGACCTTGCACTTGCCAGACAGGCGCCAGAACCACTGAGCTAAATCTCCAGGTGGAGGCTAATAGTCTTACAGTGCAGCCGGGTTACAGCTTGAAGGCAGGACTCCTCCCATACACACAGCGTGGGCCTCGGGGAGGTCTAATTTGGAAGAGGGACACTGCTCGCCTGCCTCCAGCCACTCTGTCCCAAAGTCACACTAGAGCAGGTGAGCACGGAATGAACCTGGGAGGGGGGGAGGGAGTTAAACCCCCTTTAGCAGCAGTTAAAGGAAAGGAGGAGGGTGGTGAGGGCTACCAGGAAGGGCAGGACACAGGGTGACAGGGGTTACCCAGGCGGATGGAGCAGCTGGGAGGGAGAGAGGAGGAGCTGTGGGTGGGGTGAGCTGCGGAGCAGGGTGCACAACTGCTCAGGCTGGCCTCCGTGTGGGACTTCAGGAGATAGGGTGTCCCTCTCTTCTTCGTTCCCCTCTCTGCCTTGTTTGCTGCCCCTATTTGGGGGTGATTGGAGGGTAATGAATGTGGCAGGAAACAGGCGCACAGCACAAATGAGATAGAGCACCTCAGACCAGGCCAGGGCCCAGGCAAAACATGCTTAAGAAGGAGATAAGGAAATCAATTCTGCTTGTCTTCCCAGGTGTGCCGGGAGGGGCCTGGTGGAATCTGGGTTGTTTTTTTTGTCTTGCTTGCTGCTTGCAAAAGCTTCTCTAGGACACAGGCTCGGTTTTCCTGGGAAGGAGGTCGGCTTGCTGGTGTCTCTTGACAATGTGCAATAATAGCGATAATCAAGAGGTTACTATAATAATAAGAGCCTCACTGTAGACCAGGCACTATTTTGAGAAGTGCTTTGCACATGTCATTTCATTAAGTGCTTTCATGACCCCATGGAGGCAGTACAGTCACCTCCCATGCACACAGGAAACAGGGCCAGAGGAACTAAGCAACGTGACCAGGGTCACTCAGCTGGGACAATGACACAACTGGGTTTCAATTGCAGGTATCTCAGTCCAAACCACAACACTGTACGGCCTCCCTGCTATGGTCTGCAGCTGAAATATCCCTCAAAGGTCATGTGTGGATGGCATGGCCATCAGCTTGCGGTGTCAGCATAAGGGGGTGAGGCCTTTAGGAGGCATGGCCTGGGCTATGAAGTTGGGGTGTGCCCATAAGGGTACACTGGGGCCCTGAACCCTTCCCTGCTCTCTGTCTTCACCTCTGGCATGTACTCCTGCCATGGTGAATGGCCACTCCACAGGGCCAGAAGCATCAGACCCAAGCAAGCATAGAGAACTCGAGAGCCACAAACCAATATAAACCTTCCCTCCTGACAAGGTGAGTTAATTCAGGTGTTTTGTCATAGTAACAGAAAGTTAACTAACTCTTTAACTCTTTTTTTTTTTTTTTTTAGGTTTTTTGAGACAGAGTCTCACTTTGTGGTTCAGGCTGGCCCTGAGCTCAGCCTCAAACTCACATCATCACAGCAATCCTCCTGCCTCTGCCTCCCAAGTGCTGGGATTACAGGCGTGAGCCACCACGCCCGGCACTGTGGTATGTGGTACTGGTTGCTGCTGGGTGTGGGTCTCCACACCCAGTATGGTATGTGGATACTGGGGAATCGAACCCGGGCCCTTGCGCTTGCAAGACAGGCGCAAGAACCGCTGAGCTAACTCCCCAGCCCTAACTCTTTAACTCTTTAAACCCAGTACAAAGCAAGATAATACAACATAGCTCTCAAATGCATTTGGAGCTAACTATTTCCAGGCACCGTTCTTTGTAATGGATTCAGTGTTCATCCCTCCAGTTATGCCCCAACCCTGGCCGGTTCAGTTGCTGGATAAATGTCCACTGATCATCCTGTGTGTGCTTCTGGGCTAGGCATAAAGGATTCCAGTGCACATCCTCTACCACAAGAGACTCGTAAGGAGCAGCGGGGGATGGTTTCTGTCAATGTGACATGTCGAGTGATGTGTACTTAGAGGAGGCAAAACAGCATCGAGAGGGGAGGAGAGCCCATGAGGGCTTCTGGGAGGGGTGTCTAAGGTGACGTGAGAGGTGGTGTGAGTTGGCAGAGGGAGGGCAGAGCATCCGGGCAGAAGTGCGGGGTCGAGAGAGGCCCGAGCTGGTGAGTGGAGGCACACGGACGGTGCCTCGGGGGGAGCAGGTGGGCTGGGCCCTGGCTGCAGGGGCAGATGGAGGCCAGGGACTGCGTGTGCAGGCCGGGGTTTGGGCTGTGCTCTGCAGACTCCAACCCTGAGCAGCTGCTGGCGTGCTCCTACTGACTTGCTATTTGCTCTCCGGGAAGCGGGGGTTCCACGAGCAGCTTCTGTGAGGACCCTTGGGAAGCTAGTGTCCTCCTGCTCTGTTTCAGCTCCACTTTCCTTGCTGGACGTGCCTGAATTATTCAGGCTCTTCTCTGGACAAAGTGAACCGGACCCCTGGGATGGCAACCCGGAGATGTGGACCTGGGAGAGCAAGTCCAAGACACAGACGGCTCAGACTTATCCATTTATCCCCTTAGGATCTGGGGTGTGACATCACTGTAAAGGATGTCTTCCGTATTTTAATGACTTAGTCTCCATCTTAAATAATTTATGTTCATTTAGGATGTTTTATTTCTAATAGGAACCACTGGCTAGCAGAGTTAATATTAGAATGGGCCAGGAAGAAGAGGGAAACGGGGAGGAAGATAGGGAAAACGTCCTCTTGAATAATTAATGTGACACCTGACACCTCCTTCCCTAACTTCTGTCTCTTAACCTCATTGCTCTGCGCTCTTTCCATAGCATTTAAACTATCAACAGCCAGTGATATAAAGACATACATTACTTGTTAAACCTGTTTATAGTTTATCAGGTAGCTCACAAGCTACTGTGACACAAACTTCACCAGGAGGAAGATGGTTTTGTCTTTCTTGTTTTTTAGGTTTTTTTGAGACAGGGTTTCGCTTTGTAGTTCAGGCTGGCCCTGAGCTCAGCCTCCAACATCACAGCAATCCTCCTGCCTCTGCCTCCCGAGTGCTGGGATTACAGGCGTGAGCCACCACGCCCAGCACTGTGGTATGTGGTACTAGTTGCTGCTGGATGTGAATCTCCACGCCCAGTATTGTATGTGGTTACTGGGGATCGAACCCTGGTCCTTGTGCTTGCAAGACAGGCGCCGGAACCACTGAGCTAAATCCCTGGCCCGTGGTTTTGTCTTTCTTTTACTGATGAATCCCAAGTGTCTGGATCAATCCCTGCACATAGCAGGTGCTCAGTAAATATCTGTTGACCAATAAAATCATTGGCATCCGTTTCCTACCTGCTTGGAGTCCCCCAAATCTTCATTTCCTGAGTCTTTGGGCAGTTGGAAAGACCAAGTGCAATGCCAGCCTTATAGTGCTGGCCTGTGACAAGAGGGATATCATTCAGCCCTGAGGTCTTGCATGAGGGAAAAGTATGCATGCAATCTGCATGTGTGCACACGTGTGTGTGGGTACAGCTTGGAAGTACACGATACTTTATTGTTTACAGAGCATGCACATGTGTACCAAATGCTGAGACTGATATTTTTAGTATTTCTAATTAGAGACAAAAGGCTGGACACTGCATTCATTCATTCATTCACTCATTCACTTTTTTTAAAAAGCCAAACCAATACTATTGAGTATCTCCTCTGTACCATATTCTGGTTATAACATGAAATGCAAAAGGATGGTTCTGCACCCAATGACATTGTTCAAGGTCACACAGCTGTGCAAAGGCATTCTACCTCTTAGCCAGGATGCTTTCTATAGCTCTGCACATCTGTGTGGGGTCTTAGGACATCCACACGAGCTGTATACTCAGAAGGTGGGTAGAGAGGGGGGTGGGGCGAGGGGGCTAAGGTACTAGCTGACCAGAATCCCGGGTGGACAGGACTGGGAGAGGCCCGTCTCCCAGCCTGCAGGCGAGACAGGGTCTGAACCATCTGAATCAATTACTTTCCCTGCCTCAGGCCCTGCACAACTCTTGGTTCCAGCGGGAGGCGGCCCATTTCCTGAAATAGTGCATGCGGCATGTTGGTCTCCTGACTGCAAGTGCAGCAGTTTGGGAGCTGGACAGTTCTTAGACATTTAAAAAAAATTAAAAATCATCATCACCTCTGATTTTACAGGTAAGGAAGCAGACGGGAGAAGCCGAGTGAGGGGCCAGGATCACACGCGGGCTCTGATCAGGACTCTTCCTCTCAGCACGCAGCTCCTTCCACGGTACCCACACTCCCGACTTGTCTGGGGGTGGAAAGTGCCACCTGACTGGGCAGCCCGGAGCCCATGAGGGTTCCCTGTCTTCCTGCTCTCAGCTGGGTAGGCTTGGCCCTTCCCCCATCTTTCCCTCTTGCTCTAGTTCCCCCTGTCTGCCTCCCTGGGTAGCAAACACTCAGCTCAAAGTCGCTCCTCGCCTGATTGCATCTGAGAGCTGGAAACACAGCACTAATTAATGTGTCTGTGACTCTGAGCTTGGCTGCCGGGCGGGTGAGTCCCCGAACCTTCCCCGGAGCACGGCGATGGGCCACTAACCCGCCCTCTGGCTTCTCCAGGCACGTTGCTGGCAGATGCATATTTTAGCAATGCACATCTGTTGGCCATATAATCTCTTGTATTTGCCCTCCTCACTTGGTGCTTTGATGGAAGACCCCCGGGGCTTCCTTCGGATCAGGCCAAAGTGTTTGCTTTGCAATTTTGCCTGAATACCATCTGATTCTGTGCTCACATCTTCTGCAGGTTCTAATCAGGCTCTTACTTTATTTAATTAAAAATCTATCTCAGGCAAATACAGACTAAATTAGGAAGCTCTCTCATTCTTGGAAGAAGGGAACACAGCTCCCCGTGGGGAACCAGCTGGGACATTTTCCCAAACTGAGATGTCACAGTAAAGCAGATGGGGTCTCGGCTGGAAGGAAGGCAGCTGGACTACGGTGCTCAAATGCCTCTGTCCCCCTTGTGGAGCAGCTGGGCTGTCCCCCACTGTTGCAGGACCGGGGCTGTCTTTCTAGTGGGCCAGGCTGGCATCTGCTGCAAGGCCTCCCTCATGAGCACAAGGAGAAATCCAACCAGGTGGGACCATGAGCAGGGAAGGGTCCTTGGTACTGGTGGGCATGAGGTGTTGGGACAGTGGGTGCGCGCCCTCCAAGGCATTGGGGAGGACCACTGGCAGAACCCACCGCACCTCTGTTTTTGACTGGGGTTTAGTTTGCTGTGCTTTTGGAGATGGCGTGATAGGCTGACAGACAAGATGTCCACTCAGGCTCCCTGGCTTGCACTCAGGAAATTCATCGAGGAACCCTCCAGCCCATTTCACCTACCCTCCTTCAACTATCTCCAGACTTGCAGGAACACCTCCCTCAACCCTGCTCCGGGCCCAGAGGGCAGTGCCAGGCCTGGTCAGTGCAAAGGAGCTGTGACCTGAGACAGAGTCAGATCTGCTCAGTCTGGGCCTTTCCAGAGAGCAACGTAGCATGTGAAGAGCTACAGCTGCCTAGTGAATTTCTTCTGGCATTTTGCAAATCTCCAAATCAGAAAGCCCTAGGTCCTGCTCCAGCCTCCCTTAGCTCTACACCAAACTGTAGCCCCGTTCCCATTATAGCCATTCTCCCTAGTTGCCCCTCCGGAGGCTACCTGCCGCTAGTCGCCCAGCGGTTAACCTGCTGGATGGCCTATTTTACCACCTCTTTCTCTGAAGGCCACAAGAGACTCTAAAGTTAGAAGAGACCTGTGAAGTCAGCCCTGTTGCCCCAATTCCCAAGATGCCCAGCTCTGAGCCGGTAAGTGGTCCTTGGGGGCCCATCTGCTGCCCTGCTTTCAAGTCCCTGCCCCAATGTTGGCCATGGAGATATGAAGAGCACCCTGCCTGCTCTTAAATATTTCCTCTCTGAGCATCCGTGAGTCTTCTCTCCGGACTGTGAGGAAGTGCCTCACTTGCCAACCTGTCGTCAAGCCTCCACTGCAGCTGCCAGGAAGAGCCAGCAGCTGGGCTTCCCTCTGCTAGCTGCCCAGCTCCATCCAGACGTGCTTGGAAGAAGTGCTTCATGAGAAGTCTCAGTCTGGAGACCATGGGCCAGACCTTTTGCTTCTCAGAGCCTCAGTTTTCTCACCTGGGATAACAGCCCTTGGATCCCAGAATAGCTCAGGAGTAGCTGAGGTGAGGCGTGTGAGAGCTTTGACAGTTGCTATAAACCACGGTGCAAATGGGGCTATGATTACGCATGTGCTGGGCTGCTCCCCAAAGCCCCAAATCTCTAGAACATCTGGCTAGAGGAGGGAGACAGCCGGGGCTGAACTTTTAATCAGAGACAGGTGATGTAAGGGGTTTAAGGAGTTAGCAAGCAAGCTCATTCTTCAGGCAGGTCTGCTGAGTGAGGGAGGGGACACTGAGCAAAAGAAAAAGTATGACTTGGAATGAGGCTTGAAATGGATTTTCCTAGGACTGGCCTGAGAACCAGGATTGTCAGGGAAAAGCAGAAGGGAAGGATCATGCTTGCTGGGCTGGTAATTCCCCATGGACTCTGAAACCAGCTTGTTTTGCAGTGGACATGGGCAGAGGTCTGGGCTGGGCCACATGAGCAGAGCACCCAGAAATCCCTGTCAGCCCCTGAGGCACAGTCAGTCACACTGAGGCTGGGCGTGGGTCAGTTGGCCTCGGACTTGGCATTTCTGAGGTCAAGAGCCTTTTCTTGTCCCCAGTGACTGGAGGCCTGTGACATAGACCTGGCAAGAACCCCATTCCACAGCCTGCCTGCTAGGACCTCAGAGCCAAGTCCTCGGTGTTTTCCAGAGCACCCTTGGCTCTCAGGAGATGGCTCTTACCTAGCACAGTGAGACGCGCAGGTCGGGACCGGATAGCGGCCTGGATGGCCTGACACTCGTATACAGCATCGTCTTGCAGCTCTGCCCGTAGGATCTTCAGGTGGTGCTCCCCTGACAGGTGGTTCCCCACCACCAGGTACTGGGGGTAACCTGTGGGAGACAGCAGGTGGATGAGGGGGGCAGAGAATCTTCCCTTTCCAATGTACTTCTTTAGCCTAATTCCAGGTGGCTGTTCGGAGATGCTGTAGACACCATGGAATGGCTCTTAAAGGCTGTCTTTTTGCAAAAAGAAATGTACTCTTAGCAAACAGAGAACCTTGGCAGAGGCCTTTCTGAATGATCTTGCCACCTGCCTAGGACAGACCTTTTCACAGGAGGAAGAGATTGTGGGTGTGATACCTGCCCAGACAGAGATGACTGCAGGTGGCCTTCTGAGGACTGATACCTGGAGGCCTGATCTGCATAAGAAGACAACCTCCTCCAGGACATTTCATCCCCTCTTCTTCTGTAACTTGCATCCCATCTCCTTCTAACAGCCTCAAGCCCCTGTTTCTTTCAATAGTTTAAAATGCTATTTACAGCTTCAATTATCTCATACTTTGTGGACGGCTCCTGTGTTTCTGCCATTAATACACTTGTATGCTTTTATCTCAGTTAATCTGACCATTGTCAGGTGACTTCATGGGTTCAAAAGGATTTGATCTGCAGAGCAAAAAAGAGAAAATTTAATGTATCTCCCGTCTGTGCAGAAGAACACATGGGACAAACAGGACAGCGGTATGTGTGTGTGCGTGTGTGTGTGTGTGTGTGTGTGTGTGTGTGTGCACGTGTGCATGTGCATGACTATTACAAAGGAAAGGAAGGAGATAACACTAACTGTGGTCAAACACAGCTACCAGGTTATGGCTCTACTCAGTGCTCAGTACTGTGGTCTGCTAAGCAGACTTGAATCACTGTGCTAAGGAGACAAATGGGAGAGAGGGAGAGAGAAGGAGGCTAGCCCGAGATGCAGAGAGAAGAGAGAAAGAGGAGAAAAAGGAATATTTGGAAAAGAAGCAAGAGTGACTCTGGGGGCAAAGTTTTATTCCAGAATGGACCAGAAGTAGAAACCAAGGCACAGGTAAACCTCTGGGCATTTTGAACCATAAACGGCCCTTTTGTAGTTACTCTTAATACTACCCGTGAGCCCCAGGGCCTGATTAAGCACTTATGAGATGTTCAGGACACTTAGGAATTTGGGGCCCCTTCTACCACTGTTGATGAATAATAGATAAATAAAAGTTTGAGGATGATAAATCATTAATCAGTTTTTCCGCCGCTGTGCAGGGTTGAATATAAATACCAAGTTAAGTCATAGCTGGCAGGTGGGACTGTTGCTCTCTCTCCTGGGTGTTGGGCCCTAACCTTCCTTGTCTGTCCTGGCAGGATTATCCTGTCTCTCCCTTGAGCTCTGCCTTGCCCCAGACCCTTGCACCGCAGATATGTACGTGGCTCCTGCTCCCAGACCTCCTCTGGTCTGCCCTCCCTCTCCCGTCGGAGTCCACTCTGCTTTCACTATACTTTGGAGGCTCAGATAGCTGTGCTCACTGAGGGACCATTACCAGAGGGAGGCAAGTCCTCTCTTCAAATATTTCCAAGTCCCTTGATGTGTGTGTGGGGGTCAGATGTGCTGTGAAGACAGTGTAGCACCCGGCAGCATTAGCAACAAGGAAGCAACTTGAAATACCCTTAACTATTTCAGGTATTCAAACAACGTTCTGGATAGTCTGCCAGGAAGGATGGCGAAGCCCTCATCACTCGCTACATTCAAGCGTGGTTAAGTGACCACCTTCTTGCTGCAGTGACTATTGGTACCCTGGATGAAAGCCCGGGTGGGGACACTCTAAGGTTCCTGCACCTTCCTAAATGGAAGTGGCCCAGAGGTGAGGCAGGGCTACCAGAGCCCTTTTCTGGCCAGTGAGGCCTCTGCCACGCTCTGTAGGTGAGTATCTCGGACAGCGAGTCCCTTGTGACTACTACTGTCCCCTCATGTCACCCAAACACCTTGACTTCCATAGCTCTGCAGGCCTCAGAGGGTAGTTGGCTGGCATCCGTGGGCACTGCCCATGCTCCTGCCATTCCTGCCACCTTCCTCATCCTGGTCTGCACACCCCACCCCCAGCTGCCACCGTCCAGCGCAGCTGCTCTGCCCCCGCCCACCAGCGCAGCCTGGATCCCGCCGGCCTGTGATTATTCCCTCCTCTCCTGCAGGCATCTTGGCTGGAGCTGGTGTTTTTGTTGTCTTGCGAGCTATCAGCAGCAGGATTTCGCTCTCATGAGCTGCTGAAAACATCAGTGATGGGTTTGTTTGTATTTGCCTAATTAGGCGGCGAGCTGTGATGCCATCCTGAGGACTGGCAGCATCTTTGGAAAACAGACTCAGAAGCATAGACTCCTGGATCCTCCAGCTCCTCCACAGTGTCATTAATCTCTGTTTACACCTGAAGGAGGCCGAGTTGTCTGGAGTGTGGGTTCCACAGTCAGATCACCTGGGTCCAATGCCAGCTTATGACACCCTCACTCTGTCACTCTAGATGAGTTATTTTAACTTCTTGTGCCTCAGTTTCCTTACTGGAAAAACAGGGCCAAGGTGAGTTAACTCATAGTGAAGACCTGTGTAAAGTTTCCTAAATGATAAGTTGTCTATAAATGTCAACTTGCCAGAGGTGGCAGGCTCTGACTTTGTAAGACAGGGTGACAGGGCACAGGGAAAGGAACAATCCTTTTCTTCCACTAGATGACTATATATGTATGAGATAATAGAGAAGTATTTGAGCTTCTTAGGAGAAAAGTGTTCCATCCAGATGAGGGAGTGTATTTATAAGTCATTTTCTCTGACTGGTGTTTCCAGTCTAGGTGACCAGAAGGAGCCTCAGGTCCTCAGTGAGGGCATGCTTCCTGGTAGACTGAGTGTGGTGAAAGTTGAAATCTGCAGCAGCCGTGGGCCTCAGTTTCCTGCAAATGCTTGCTGCTTGCATTGAGCTTTAGCTCCCTCCTGTATCAGCCGGTACGGATTGAGCCTGTGAGTACCTGTCCTTATTGTCTGGATAGTATTCAGGGGACAGGTGACCAAGGATCATTTCCCAGAGCCTGAGCACACTGACGGTACAGACTGAAGGTTCCCCTTAGCAGCTTCCAGCTTTTCAGAGCCTGAAGTTTTTTGTTTTTTGTTTTTAACATGGAGCAGGCCCCATCCTGATCCCAGAAGCTGTTCATGGATGATTGTCCATGCCATGGTGACCATCTGTGAGTGTCCCTGGTGACATGGGACTGCTTCTGGGACACTGATCTGGCAAGACCCCTGGACTAGGATCGAGACAGCCCCCTTCGCCAGCAACAGGCCAAGGGCACGAACAGGTCTCATGTGGGAAAGTTGTGATGTTCTCACTGTTTCTCTAGGGTAAGGAAGTTGAGAGTCTCTGAAATTGGCTGGTTCTCATAGCATTTAAACTTTATGGCAGTGCAGTATATTTTGGAGATATTATTGTGTATTTTATCCATGCTCAGCTGGGCTGCAGCATTCAAACCTTGTGGCTGCTATTGACCACTGCTATAATGTTTCAATATACATTTTTTGGCAAGACATAACTCACATTTTAAAATATTAATTTCCCAACCATCATGTTCCCAAGTGCACTTCGATTTTTATTTTCCTGCAGCTGTACACTGTGAGCGAGGCAAAGGTACTTCTCAGTTGAATACATATTTTTACTCATCTTCCACCTCCCTCCATCATTCCCAGGCTTTCAGGAAGGACACTTAGACCTACATTCCTGCACTGAGCCATTTGTATCAAGCCGAGCAGCCTCGTGCCTACCTGCCCAAGAGCAGAGGGATGATGCAGGTAGGGGAGTGACCAGGAGGACAGTCCCTTGCTCTTTCCTCAGGGGGAAGATGGCTTAGAAAGGGTTTGCATGGTTGGACAGAGTAACCACTCATAGTAGAGAACACCTGACACCAGTGAGGGCATTCATGTGTCTACCGTGGACCCTCCCACATTTTCTTTCTTCCCCATGACAAGATGACCCCTCTGGTCTGCCAGATTTCTTCCTGAGTGATTAGTTTACTTGGCTCCCTGACCGAGTGAGATGCTGGGTCATACCATGACAAATGAGGGATGCATTACAGACCAAGAAGTGAAGAAACTTGATTTCTAGAAGTCAGATTTTAGGTAAGTTGTGCTAGACTTTGGCATGGATTCTCCAGGGTGACATTATATTAGGTTTAGGACTCACCACCAGAATAGAGGATTTACTTGTGGTTCAGCCTAGCTGGTCTCTGTCTGGGAACTATGGGGAAAGCTGGAATTTGGTCTCCAAATGCCTGTCATGGAAGTGAGTATTCTTTGGGAAGTGGCTGGACACTGGGCCAGCCTGGGGAGACTGGGGTACTCACTTGAGAGGTCTCTGCCTACACCCAGGGCCAGGCCATCTTTGATCCACAGAACGAAGCCGTCGTATTCTGGGATGGCACACAGAAGCGTCACTGGCTGTCCTGACACCACCACCTGGTCCTGGGGCTGCTGGCTGAAGGAGTAGACTTGGCCTGGAGGGAAACAAGCATGGTGGTAAGTTCCTTGCCTGGAGCAGCGCCCGCAGGCTCCTTGCAGGCCCAGAGGTACAGCTGTAAGACCAGGCTACCCCTCGTGCCTACACTGCCACTTCTGCTGGAGGCTTTCACCCCCAGCTCCAGCTCCTCTGCCTGTCATCCTTGTCATTAGGAGGACCTGCCACACCTGCCCCTAGGTACTCACCCGGCCACCCTGGAGACATGCTCCGGCCTTTTCCTTGGGTGAACTCCCTCCACTTGGGGATATTAGTCAAACAGGAGGACATAAGACATCATCCAGGCTGCAGGCTGGGCTGGGTTCAGTCCAGCAGCATGAGCGATGGTGCAGTGACAGATATACTGGGGGAGCTGCTGGGGAGGCACTGCATCTTCCGTCCCTTCCCCTCCTACAGTAGGCCCTACTCAGCCTCCCCTGCAGCTTTTCAGGGAGGCCCAGGACTCCTGGAACCACCACAGCTATTAGTTCATATTTTATTAAACCAACACCCTCATGGTCCGAATGAGATGCCAGCTCTGGGCTAAGGTTTTCAAATATTAGCTCATTAGTATTTTGATACTCATAGCAACCTACTATTTTTATCCCCATTTTCAGGATCAGAAAGCGAGGCACCAGGAGGTGAGAACAAGTCGTAGGAGCTGAGCTTCCCCTGATTCCGTGGGTGTGATAGCATGAACACTCAGTGGGTGGAGCCAACCCTGGCTTGCAGGGCAGGAAACAGGGCTGAGGGGCCAAGGGAATCGCCCAGTGCCTGGTGTAAGTGACGCTGGAAACCACCTTCCTGGCCTAAACGCTGTGTTCTCACTCTCTGGGCTGTGTGCAGGCTGGTTCTGGCTGCTTGAGCTGCTAACAAGGGTGGTGACACGGTCCCTGTTCCCTGAGAGGCCACAGAATGACAGGACACTCACTGAGCTCCTGCCACAGTGTGGTCACCACATCACACTGCCCCACTGCAGTCCACTGAATTATAGCTCAGGGAGGAAAAACACACATTGTGTGTCAAAGAAGCCAGGATCAGAGAGCGCAGCAGCCCCTCAAAGTCACATAGCTAGCAAGTGTCAGCGCTGGGCTCGGTTCATCTGCGTTCTCAGCCCTTCCGCCTTAGAGATAAGACTCGGGACCTGGAGCCTGGTGAGCCCATTGCTGCCTTGGCCTCTCCTCTCCCTGCTGGAACCACAGAAGTCTCAGACACCAGCAGGTGCTCTGTGGGGGACACAAAACCCTACTACACCCAGGGCTGAATTGAATGTGCATCAGTAGGTGGCCCAGGAAGGGAGTGGGGCGTCCGGGGAGAGTGTGGAGAGGACCGCAGGAGCAGCGAGGCAGCTCACAGAGCGCTCGTGGCTGCAAGCCCGTAGCGGGGTTCACGGCCGGATGAGGCCTGGCTGCGTCTCGGAGGAGTCTCATTAAAAATCAAATTGGCCTTGAATTGTGGGAGTAACACTTTTTATTCTGATTTGAGCTTTACAAATTAGATTTCATAGGACATTTTAATCAGCTCTGTGTGGTGGATTTTCTGTCTCTCTCTCTTTCTCTGTCTCTTCAAGTTTTCTGTTGTAATTAGACTGTTACTGGCAGCAAAACAAGAGAAGAAAAGAAGGAAGAGATGAGAGAAGAGGAGAGAGAGGGGAAGAGGAAGCAGGAGAGAAAGAAGGGAGTGGGAAGGAAGAAAGATAAGTAAGAGGTAGAGGAAGAAAAAGAAGATGGAAAGGATAGGATAGAAGAAAAAGGAGGGAGAAGAGAGAGGACCCCTCCCCCAGGCCCTCCTCTCCCTGCTTTAATGACGATTTCACAGCGCATTCTTTTATCACAAGATCTTTCTGAGAAGGACAGTGTCAAAGTACCTGCAGCAGCAGCAGCAGCGGCCAAAGATTGGGCTATCAGAGAGAATTATCAGGTTGTCAGCTGGGGAGCTGAAGGAGCATAATGAGAAGGGCCCTAAGACAAGGAGTGCCTGAGCCCCCACTTCCCCTGGTGGGAGGATGGGTGAGGCTCCCTGGGAATGAGAATGTGAGAGGCCTCCTGGGGACAGTGGTGAGCCCTGGACTGTTACCATGGAAACCAGGCTCCGAGAGGTCATCAGAACCAGGAGTGGGGCAGGCTCAGGTCCTCTGGAATAACTCACAGGGCAGAGCAGGGGACCGGAGGGCCTGGAGTGTGGAGTGTCTCCATGGGCTCTGAGCAGGTTCCAAGATGCAGAACCCAGGATTGTCTCCAAAACCACCCATGGGACACAATTAGTAGGGGTTTTTTTTGGAGGGGAGGTTGTAGATAAGTATTATAATTGACAATTTTCTCTTTTAGTCCAGCTTTAATTTTAAGTCATCAAAAATTACTTTTTTCTTTTACATCAGGTTTGCTTTGTCAGATGGACTTACTTTTCCCTTGCTGTGCTGGGGCTGAAAGGCAGCCTCTCCACCCCATCTCTGCCTGCTGCGTGTACTCAGTAACTGTGTGACACTCAGTTACGGAGTGTGTAGTTACTGAGTATATGCAGCAGGCAGAGTTGGGGTGCTAGGGGGATGCGAGAGCAGAGGGGGACCCTGCTGTTCTCACCCAAGATGGACCTCAAGGCTGCTTTCCAAGGATTCTTTGGAGCATGTTTTGAACATCAGTCATTGCCAGAGAAACTTCTGTCCCTTCCCCTTGCCTCCTGCTTTCTTACATCCATTTTCTTTCCAGCTCTAAGATGTGAAATGTGAACAGGCCTGGGGTCATTTCCGGTGACCTTTGGAGGTGACCTTGAGGGACGTCCTCCTCTATAGCACTTGCTTACTTCACGCACACTGACTGAGACTTGCCAGGAGGAGGCCCCCTGTGGCCGTGTGGAAGCAGGGGACTGGCCTGAGGTGTACACACCCCTGATCCCACATACTTAGCCCTCTACATCCCTCTCAGACCTGTCCTTTCTCCCCTGTTCCACCTGCTACAACCCAGGCCCCAAAGCCCATTGCTCATCTGCTGCCTCGCCATGTGCAGTGCACACGTACCCTGGAGTTTCCTTGAGTCTCCACACCCAGGGCGGGCCCTCTGTGGCTCCCCACTGCCTGAGCAACAACACTCCACCTCCGTCCTGGGTCACACGCTTTGCACAATCTGACTTGTCTGACCCTGAGGGCCACGCAGCACCCAGGCTTCCATTGGGGTCACTGTCCTCTCTGTTCTGTGGCCTCTGTGGAGTGTGTGTGCCCTGCTGCCCAGCCTTGCTCCCTAAGTGGCCCCACCTACCACCCACACCCAGACCTCTTCCCAGGTACTCAGAGGGGTCTTCCTTTCTCTCTCTCCCTCCCTCCTGCTTCCCTGTTATTCCTCTTTTGGATCTTCCTCAATTTGTCCAAATGTTTACTGAGCACCTCCTCTGTGCTCAACGCTAACGGAACAAAAACAGAGGAGTCAGAGTGCATGCTCTCAGAGAGCAGACGCCAGAGCTGTCCTTCCCAACACCCCTGTGCACAGCCAGTGGGTTAAAGATGCGTCTATGTGGGCAGCAGACCTATTCTAGATCATACCTGAGATCTGTGGTCACTGTAGGAAAATTGCTTTTGCATTATAGAGTACTGACCAGGCAGATGCTGTGCTGAGCACACGCACAGGAGAGAGGTGAGACACAGGGGAAGGGCCAGTCTCCGAAGACTCTGGCTCTGCGGGAGGCAAGCGGCCGCTGAGCTGTTTATGGGAGGCTGGTGGAACAGCACGGCGGGGCGTGAGTGTCCACACAGCAGCAGCTGTGTGTGTCGGTCATGAGTGCCCACATTCTATAGGTGGGCCAGTGCTACAACGTGGTCTCATGGCCCTGACTTAACCTGATTTGACAAGACTTTGGACAGTACGACAGTGTAAAGGAGATCCACATGCAGTAGAAACTGCACCACACTTTCCATTTGGAACTTTCCTGGGGCCAGCAGGGCAGGGCCCAGGCCTCTTTGGTGATGCTGGGCAGTGGCAGCAAGCTACAGCTCGGCAGCCACGCTGTCACAGAGGAGACAACTGGGACATGGGTACCGCGACACTGACTGTGACACTTGGCCTGTCAGGGAGCACGTGCATTTCCAACTTAAAAACACTTTCATCAGGGGCCTATTGAGATGCAACTCCACCGTAATGAAGCGTCTGTACAATAAATAATATTTTACTGTCATAAAATTTATAATAGTTAACTTGTACTGAATTTCAAGCATGAGATAAGAGCTTTACACACATTGTTTTATTGAGTTCCCTTGAGTCTTAGAAGGCGGCAGCCGTACAGGCCTCTGTGGAGATAAGCTTGTCTGAGGCCCCGGGCCCTGGCAGTGAGAAGGAATGTCAGCCCAGCACTCTGGTTGCAGGGCTGTGTCCTGAGCTGAGATCCTCCTTTGAACCTTAGCGTGCAGGCCTCCTGCCCAGGAGTGGAGAACCTATCTTGCCTCTGCCTGCTGCTGCTGCCCTTGGCCAGTGCTGCAGGAGGGTATGTCCTGCTCCCGCTAATGGTTTGTGTTGTCTTTGTGGGAAGAGTCCTCTGGATGGTCAGAGCCACTGCCCAGCACAGGATAGTTCCTGAGAAGGTGAATGTGGGCACAGAGGTGCTGCAGGTCACCACCGCTACAACCATGCCAGCCCATAGAGCAACTCAATCCTCTCATCCAGCCTTTTGGATAAAGGCAGGCATGACAGTGCTAATGAGCAGGGCTGGGGAATCATGCTCACTCTGGGTTTGAATCCTAGCACCTCTACTAACTTACTGGGCCTCATTTTTCCTATGTGTACAATGGGAACAATAGCCCCCATCTCTGTAAGTCATTCTGGAGATTAAGAAGGAAGATACACCCAGACTACTTAGTTCCAGGCTTGGCTCATCAGAGACACTCAGTGTTCTCATCAGGACACTCCTGTTCCTCTCCCAGTGCTGCTCTTTGCCTTGAACACCAGCCTGTGGGCTGTTGAGCTCCGTGGAGGTGGGATGGAGTTAGGGTGGGAAGTTCAATCCAGAAGGGCTGAGGGCTCTCTAATGATACAATAGGGTAACAAGTATCAGTGGCGTATTGAAGAACCTCTGTTTCTCCAAAGACAAAAGCATATTGCCCTCTTGGCAGGGGATCATGGCTTAGGCCTGTGTCCTTCTCAGTGGGTCTCAGGCCAGTGTGTGGTGTGGGTCAGCTCTGATACTGGAGGCAACCAGCCAGCTGTTTAGAGCCATGCCCTGGAGGGCAGGAGAGGGGCTGAACTGTCCCTCATGGCTGCCCAGGCCCCTGGCTTGGTGGGATTGAGGGTCCTGGCCAGCAGAGGCCAGCTGGATTCCCCGTCTGACCGGCACCGAGCCAGCCCCTGTTCGCAGGATGAGATGGTACGCGCACCTGTTGCAGGGCACGGGAGCAGCTGGATGGAGACTCACTGGGACACCCCGTCTTGAGTTAGGTGTCTGCAGAAAATGCTCCTGCTCACATCGGCGAGGAAGCTCTTGTCCCATGTGGGGAGGTGTCCTGTCAATTGAGTGGCCCAGGGACTCTGAGACAGTGCTGTCCGAGCTCCAAGATGACTGACCACCTCAGTCTGCACCTCTCCCCTGAATACCCCAGCACCTGTGGCCTGGGCAAGCTGGAGCCCTTGCCCAAGAAGTGCCAGAGTTGGGATCTGGGTATGGGGCTTCCGGAGTGTTCTCTGCCCAGCTCAGCAGGGGCAAGGAGCAGGAAGAGGCAGAGTGCTGAGCAGGTGAGACTGAGGACCGAGGAGGGAGCCCTTGATGGGCCACATGCGCGCCCAGGTGGTGGGGCCCGGTCAGTGGTGAGAAGTTAGGAGGCATAGGTGGCAGGTGTCCCTGAAAGGGACAGGTGCAGGCCTTCCCGGGAAGAGGGCCCTGGCAGGCCTGGCTGTGGGCTAGTGCAGAGGCGCCTGCAGATCATGTCCTCCTAGCTCAGCTGCAGCACACAGTGCCCTGTCCCCACCCCATCCTCCTGTCCTCTGCTCCCAGCTCTGTGCCTCTAGCCTCTCCATCCCTCGGGAATGCAGATGCTCCTTCCTCATCTCCATTAACCTCCCGGGGTCCCCTCACCTCTTCTGAGGCACTATCACTCCATTAGCACAGAACAAATAGCCCCCAACTAGCCTGGGAGATCCTGCAGTACTCTAGTAAAACACGAAATGCTGAAGACCCCTGGCTTCTACACAGGCCTGCGCTCTTCCGGTCCTTGCTCTGAGGTTACCTGGTGATGCTCAGTTATTTCCTGGTGAGCAGAGGGGTGTTCTGATGTGGAAATCTGAGGTCATGGTGGCTGCACCATAAGGCTGTGCTCTGGGGCCAGCTGCTAGGCAGCATGCATGCGGGGGTGTACATGGGAGTGCAAAGGTACAGGCCCCAAGGCCTACTCTCCCTCAGCCAGAACTATCCAGCCTCGGTTCCTGGTCAGCCATTTCAGATTTGACTGAATAAATTCTTATTTTAAGGATGTTGAAAAGCCTCTGATGTAGAATTTTTGGAGCAATTTTTTTCCCTCACAGCTGCAATGCCAGCTGAAGGGCCAAGGTGCAGATGTGCACGCCTCTGTGGGTCTGAGCCCTCTGTCTCCTCTCCCTGCCCCTTTCTGCTCTTGATCCCTTCCCCTGCACTCCACCTTCTTCGGACCTCCTCCTCCGCACAGGTGCAGCCCTGCTCACTATCAGGCCATCCAGAAGCTCTGCAGAAGATGGTCCTGGAGCAGAACGGGCAGGAAAGTCATGTCCCAGGAACGTGGTAGCCAGGATCTCCCCTTGTTAGGCTCAGAGAGGCCGAGTGCTCACCCCTCTCAGCCAGCTACAGCCATCCACCCTCACTCTCTCAGGGGCCCCTTCCAGTCTGCTGTCAGCCCACAGGTGAAGGGCTCTTCACTGTGGATGCACAGTGTGGGGTGAGAGGCAGCAGGGACTGGGTAGTACGAAGAGTGTAGCTGGAGGGTAGGTAGCGTAGGTGAGGGGTTTCCCTCAAGATGCACACTTGGCACTGAGCCCAACATGGGGTGGGGGAGGGTGCCAGGCTTCCCCTTCCGCTCTGTCATCCCCTCTGTTGGTCTGTGCTGGGAGCTCAGCTGGAACAGGAGGTAGTTCTTCCATTTCCTGAGCTGACTGTTATTTCTGACCTTTGACCCGGAAGTAGCAGGGCGTGCAGTCCCTGGAAGGTCTCATACTTGACACAGGCCACTGGATTGAAGCAGCCAAGCAATGGGTCTCACAGAGAGGTCAGGTGAGGTTCTGGGGTTTAAGCAAATGTGCATCAAGCATGGGAGTTGTGGGCTGGGGAGAAAGAAGGCTTCCTGGAAGTGACATGAGGAATGTGATGGGGAGAGATGTCATGCTGTAGAAGAAATACAAACAAAGCTATTGCTGAGTAGCCCTCAGCTGGCTCCGTGGAATAGCCAACCCACGGGTCAGCAGGCAGGGTCTGAGTCCCAGACAGTAGAAAGAGTACAGGGCCAGTGTGAGGCGTGGTTTCTTCATCTGCCAAATAAGGATGACAGCCTTACATGCCAAAGCTGCTATGTGGATAACAGGGACTTTGTGTAAAATGCCCTGGTGAGTGGAAGGTGTTTCACAAAGGGTTATTTTCACCACTGTCCTCGAGTCTCCACACTTGCCCCTGCTATGAGGAGCCCAGGGCTCAGGATGGTGCTCTTGCAAATGTGAAGTCAAACCTACTAGAAATCTGCTCTGTCTCCTCAGCAGAGCAGGCAAGAGGGTATACAGGGCCTGCAAGGCTCTGCCGCTTTGGGTGCTGCAGCCCGTCTGCCCGCCCCGGTCTGTCTCAGTCTCCCAGAATGCCAGGTCAGCCATGCAGAAAAGGCTCAAATGTCACTGTCTGCTCTGTTATTAGTGACCAATTGGGGAAAGCTTAAGAATTCGCGTATGGGGATATTTATCGCCAGCTTTCTCCCAGCCCCGAGCTTGCAGTAAATTACCTCTTATGCGATTAACGAAAGCGGTCCCTGTCCTGAGATGCGGGCAAATGGTAGGAAGGTAGAAAGGAGCCAGCTTAGCAGCTCCTAATGACAGCAGCACAATGCCAGGTGTGGAAGTAAAGAAGGGAGGTCGGCGCTCTTCCTGCTGCTCAGCCCGGGACAGCTCCTACTGCAGGAGGGTGAGCATATGGGTGCAGGGCTGAGGATGACGGGGACATGTTAGGCCACTGACCAACTTCTCTAATAAATCTGATTTTATGGTGGGCTCATGAGGTGCCAGGGACTGTGCCATCCTTAGGGATAATGCCCTGGTGGCCTCAGGCAGGAGCAGGAACCACCTCAGCAGTCTCCAAAGGCCAGGCGGGTGTGGGAGAGAGTGGAATGTTTCCTCCTGAGCAGGGGCTCAGAGATTGGGGAAGGAAGGTGTCTGCTCCAGGAGTGGGAGCAAAGGACCTCTGTTTTAGTGCCGAACTGCGGGCTAGACAAAGTTCTAAGGAAAGAGTCAGGGACTGCTGGCTTCTGAAATGGCCTGCAGGGGTCAGCCGGACAAGGGTACAGAGGGATGATGCCCTGGAATGGAGACAGCCCAAGGAAAGTGTAGAGATCAGACTGTGTCCAGGGAAACAACGCAGCAGCGTCATAAGGCCAGACCTGACCCTGCACTGCTGATAGCTGTGTTTCCTGGGAAAACTGCTCGGGGCTTCTGAGCTTCAGTTCCCCTGAGGAGGTAGTAAACACTACTTCTCAAGTTCTTTAATAATTTCCTGTAATATGCACATATTGCTTCTCTTGTCCTCTGTGATGGCAGCTGTCACTGTCGCTAAGAACCTGGTGTGGCCAGTGTCTGGAGCACAGGTATGAGGATGTTGTAGTAGCTGCCAGTCAAGAAAGGTGTGGCGTGTAACCACGAAGGTGTCTGTATTTAATGAGAAGTCATCCAAAGTTTGGGACCCATGTCTCAGAGCTGAGTTTCAGAAAGACCATCATGGTGACAGTGAGGAAGGTGGATAAAGAAAGGTCACCTGCAGAGGTGAAGACTGACTGGGGAGGTTTTACTGTCATGGGGTTCAGGCTATAGCTGCTTCAGCGGGAACCAGACAATGGATTCAGGCACCATTTGGAGGCAGGATTGATGGCACTTGATAAGACTGAGGGGGAGGAGGCCGACATCCGCTCACAGGGTAGAGTGAATGCTAACGTGGGACCATCAGCAGGCTCTGGAGACACGGGTTTGAGGTGAGGTGGTGGGTTGAGCTGTGAGTGTGTTGAAGGAAGGGCGCTTGGAATCGCCATGGAGATGTCCCAGATGTGGCTGGGTTTGCTGGAGGCAGTTGGAGCTAGAAGAAGGCAAGAGTAACTCAGACCTACTGAGCACACACTCTGGGCCAGGCAGCGTTTCCATGGCAGGTTCTCTCATTGGGTGTTGAACTGAGAATTCGTTTCCCAGATGGGAAAGTTAGACACTGATGTGACTGTCCAAAAGGTCCAAGGTTAGTTTAGGCTCAGACTGTTGGGATGTCTAACTTTTGCCAATGCTGATGCAAGCTAGAGTTCTGTAGCGATGGCAAGGGGTCATCTAGCCCAGCCTTCCTAGGACTGGAAATAAGAGATCTGTGCAGGGGTACAGGGTATGTGTGTGATTCTTCTGGACCTCTGCTGGGGGAGGCTTCGGGAATACTTTCAACCCAACATTGCCATTTCAGCAAGTAGCAACTTGCTTCTGATGCACAGTTGAGGAGAAACTTGCTAATATCATGAGTATTTCCAAAGATAGAGTTTTGTCTGGCCTTACCAAGCAGAGCCTGACTACGCTTTCCAGGGCAGAGCGTGGAGGCTCATCCCCACCCTTACCTCTTTCCTTGGGCGGAGGCAGCTTGGCCAGCCTGTAATTGGACCAGCCTCACATTCTCCCTCTAGGACACGTGATCCTCCAAGGTTGTCTTGGCAAGTGTGGACTTTAATGAAGAACAATTGGGTTGGCCAAGGCAGGGTGAGTCCAAAGTCACTATAAATCCTTTGCCTGCTGATTATCAGCCATGCAGCCTCAGCTGGAGCCTGCCCTGTGCTCATTAAAGGTGGGAGAGGGATCTTCCCATCGATCCACCAGAGGCGTGGTTGCTAGGAAGACACTGGTAAGTGCTGCTGCAGATACTGGCTCAATCGTGCCTGCGAAGGGCCCATCCACCCCTGTTTGCAGCTGCTTGGAGGTGGACTGGATGGCACAGACTGGCAGTGTGGTGCTGTGGTGGTGGCTTGGTGGGGAAGAAGGGAGCTGCCCTGTGTGTGCTGTCTCAGGTGTGCAGCTGTCTGGTCGTAGGCGAGTCCCTTTCTCTGTGGGATCCTTTGCTGTTGGGATTTCTGGTTTGGAATTGGCAAAGGACTCACTGAACCAATTTAAGAGAAGAGCAGCAGGGAGGGAGGAAGTGGCACCAAAGAGCAGAGATAGAACTACATGGAGGGAAACGTGCCGTTAGCCCCAGAGGGAGTGGCAGGTCTGGCCCTGGGTAGAGGGTTTGTCCTCTGTAGTCCCCTGAGAGGCACAAGTTTGGATATATTAGGCTAGATTGGAGGCCAGGCCCCAGACAGGAAGCCCAGGGTCTTTCACTCCCTTTTCTAAAGGCTACAGTACCCACCGCACCTTGAACCGAAGCCCAGAAGGAAGCACTGCATACAGCTCAGGCACCCCTCAGCTGTGCCTCAGGCCTGACTCTGTCCTTCCCTGAGACTCACTTTCCTCCTCTAGAAATGCAGTGTCCAGATCCAGAGTCAGCCTGTCAGCCCTTTCCTCCTGTTGTAGGTAGGTAAGCTAGTCAGTCAGACAGGGTCGGCCTTCGAAAAGTCCACATAGCAGACAGTCAAGGAGACCTTTGCTGAAGGTCAACATTACCAGAGGAGAAAACTATGCCACCCAGGTAGGATAAAAAGCAGTGGCTGATCTTCTAAGTAGGCTTCAATCTCCAGGGTGGAAACAAAGATTTTTAATTCACCCCCCCAGGAAATATCCCTGTATGAAAATCCTTATACGCTTGTTATGAGGTTTGCTTTCCCATTGGATCTGCATTTCATCAATATTACCTAATTGACTATACTTGTTGTAATCTTGTTGGCTGACCATGATTTTGTCCAACTTGTAATTTCTCATTGGACCAATATTATCTAAAGTGGCTGTACTTGCATTGTTACTGGTGACTATCGTCTTGCTCTGCTCTGAACCCATGTTACCTCATGGCTTTATTTCATAAAAGCCCCTGGGTATGTGAGGTGATGAGGGTTCACCCACTTTTGAGTCTCCTTTCTGTCTTTCTTAGGCAGAAACTTTCTCAATAAAGTTTTCTTATCCTTAACTTCTGTTGTTTTTAGAATTTATTCTTTGATTTTAGAGAACATGAACTTGTGATTCAGAGACCTAGCAGGTCTAGTTAGTTAACTAGTTAGGCTTGCTCTTCTGTATCACTCCCAAAACTAATGCTTTGTGTTGTAATTTATCTGAAGTCCTCTTTTGGGGGTCCCTTTGGCTGAAAATAATAAAACTGAGGCACAAATAAATAAGTGTAAATCTTTCAAAGACTCTAGGTCTGTTTGAGGAAGACATCTCTAAACAAACATCTTAAATAATCATTTTCTGTGGCTGTAGGCCTCATTGATCAGAATGGTTCTAAAACTTCTAGATTCATTAGAATTAAGTGCAGAACAAGGTAAAAAAAATCTCACTTTCTGAACTCCACGTTAGAGATTCTGAGGTGGAGTGTTCTTCACTGGACCAAGGAATCTGCATTTTCACGGCTCATTGGAGGAAACAGGGTAGAGCTGGTGGGAGTGTGGGGTGTGGGTGGTTTGGACCGTCCAAGTCCCAGAGTATGTGAGCAACATGGAGCTTGAGGGCTGCACTCTCTTTAGTTTGGCGTCTCAAGGTCACTGTACCCTTGTGCAAATTGCTGTCTCTGGCTCATTTTGCTTGGTTTTCCTGGTGCACAATGAAGGCACGGGACAAAGTCAGTGAAACTACTCATACTGTGTCAAGTTTCTGGAGCCCTTTCATCAGTGGACTTTCACACGGATCCCCAGTATGTACACTGGGTCAAGGCGGAGCTCAGGAACAGCTGGAGGACTGATTTCTGTCCACAGTGGGGTCCGGGGTTGCTCTGCATAGCTCAGGGTACAGTTCTGATGGCCCGAGGTGGACAGCACAGCTAAATACCACTTGATCAGTACAAACACAAACCCCAGACTCTGTGACACTGTGTGTATGCGAAGACGGTCCTCAAGCACAAGGTACTTTTGTCCCCCGCACTAACCCTACTCAGAACCACACCTGAAACTGGTGCTTAAAAGTCTTCATGTGGCTGCAGGAGTTGCTGCCAATGGAAAGAATCATCTAGGTGCACTGTTCTGAATCTCTCCCCTCTTGGAGACTGAGCACAATCAACTCTTAATTATCTTAGTTAATGGAGAGGAGCAAGGGTGTGAATAATCCAAATGATGGACAATCCAAAATAATGAATAATCCTAAGTAACATTTATTTTTGACTTTGGAATGCATTTTGGTATTCATATTTGAATATGGATGTATCTGATGTTCTTGGAATTGTTAATACTTAAACAGAATACAAACTACACAGCCCTCCTGTCTCCTACTCCGCTGGCAAAGAACAACATCTCTGGGCCTGGCCCATCCTAATGCTGGCTCTCTCCCCCCTCCCCTCCCGTCCCTGCCTGGTGTGTCTGTCTTTCTGGCTCACACCTTTCCTGGGAAGGGATGGAGAAATTAACTGGTTTTGTCTTTAAAGGACTTCCATTCCCTTTGGGCCTCATGCAAATAAGAGCAAAATAAGAAGCTGTGAAATGTTAGCAGAGGACTTCATTAAGCAATGTTGGTGATAGCATTTGCCAGGAATGGGGACAATTTGCCAGCAGATAATTGAGAACTGACTATATATGTGTCCTAATTAAAAAAGTGATTCTTCTCACTGCCCTGGGATTCCGGACCCAGTCTTCTGGTTGGTTTGGGATATTAACCACAACTCACTTTTGTATACAGTCTGTTCTTCACAGAGCACTTCCCATACGTTGTCTTACTTAATCCACTCTCACGGCACTCCAGGGAGAAGTCTTGATGTGGAGGCTTGAATGCCTAAGGCTCAAGCTACTGCTCTGCTCTCTGCACCTCCTCCTCACACAGCTTCAATGTGACTCTGCCTCTTCTGTCACCACCAAACAGGGGCCTCGTTATTCACACAACCCCAAAATGCAGCAGCAAGAAAACAAAACTAGCTGGCAATGGTGGCCCTTCTCTGTTCAAAGTAGAAATGCTTATCTGGGAGAGATTTTGTGCTAGAAATGCCTGAGCGAAAGGAGAAGGGGGTATAAGGGCTGCTGCGGGCACCTCGGATGAGAGGATGTTTTTAATTTAATTTATGTATTTATGTATGTATTTACTTATTTTTTGAGACAGGGTCTTGCTTTTGTAGTTCAGGCTGGCCCTGAGCTCAGCCTTGAACTCACAGCAATCCTCCTGCCTCTGCCTCCCAAGAGCTGAGATTATAGGCCTGAGCCACCATGCTGGGCACTGTGGTACGTGCTTCTAATTGCTGGTGGGAGAAAGTCTCTATGCCCAGAATTGTTCTATGTGGTTACAGGGCATTGAAACCAGGCCTTTGCACTTGCAAGACAGGTGCCAGAACCACTGAGCTAAATTCATGGCCCAAGAGGATATTTTTTAACAGGCTGAGCAACCAAGTCCAGGCATCTCAAAGATGGTTTGGTGGTGGGAGGAGGCTGCTGTCAGGGCAGAGCTGGAGGGAAGCAAGGGTAGCTCCGCTCCAGGATAGCAATCCACGTCAACCCCGAGAGACAGAGAGAACCTTTCCCATCTTATGGATCAGGACAGGGAGGCTCAGAGACATTAAGTACATGGTCTAAGGCCACAGTGTGCACAGCCCTGGGAATTGAGCCTCTGGGCCCTGGTCCAGGCCTTTGTTTACACCTCAGTCCTGGGTCAGTGTAGGGTTTTATTCTGTGTGGTTTTCTCATTAGGAAGCAGAGACTCACTACTGTTTCCCCTAACAGTCCCCAAACAGATAGAAAGCCTGTGGGATAAGTGCTGTTACCCCTTTCCAGGTGACACTCCCATGGTGTCTTTGGGGCTGAGGTGAGCTCAGCGCACCTTAACTGAGGGTAAAACATCTCTGGCCCTAGTCAGAGGGATGGGTGTTTTTAACCCTAGCCTGGCACATCCCCACACTAAACTCCGAGGGGCTTTCTTAGCTCAGCCTGGCTTGGTGAGTAATGACTTCCATTCCCTGCACTGTTGGAGCCTTGCGCCTGTGCAGCAGCCACAGTGGTGCTGAGCTACTTATTTGTCATGAGACAACCCAAGAAGCGCCAGCTGGTGCCTGGCTAGACTGTTCTGCTGGGCATGGAGTCTGGGGGCAGCGAGTGGCTGCCACCTTGGGAGATGTGGCCGGGTTCTTGCTTGCCTAGGGACATCTCTATCTTCTAGCTGGAGGCCCGGGGAGGTGCTGACGCCTCCTCTAATGGGAGAGTAGTTACTCACAGCATCACCAGAGAGAACTGAACAGCTTTCAAAGCTCCTCCTCTGAACACAGCAATATTTGGTAACACTTGGCGTCTTGGGGAGAGAATTCATGTCTGTAATTAGTTACTGTATATCACCGTGAGTACTCTGCTCAGGATTTACTGGGCAAATACCATTTAACTGCACAATAACTACAGGTCCTTGCTGCTTATTGGGTAATTTACTAAGGCTGGGAGAATGGGGCAGGAGGGACGCTGGATGGGAGGTATTGTAACCCCTTGAATCAAACTTTATGAGTTGGAGTTTGGCAGGGAGGTGGCTGCTTGTAGCCAGCTCTCATCGCTTTGTTCTGCAGACTTGGCTGGTCGTCGCTTCCTTCCTTTTTCTTCATGACAGGAGGAGAGGTCTGGGGCTGGCAAGGCTACCTGGGGTTATGGGAGTGGTTTGATGGAAAGGTTTTTGGCAGCGGGAACCCAGGCTGTTTGTCCTGAGGGCTCTAGCCAGCTCTGCCAGGCCTTCCCTCCGAGGGACCCCTTTCAGTATCTGGGCCAGCAGTGGGGAGCGCAGGGAGCCATCCTTGGCTGGCAGCATCCGTAATCCGAAGCCCTCTCTCCACTAGCAAGTGCGGGTGTTACTTGGGAAGCGGCCATTCCTGGACTCTTGGCCGACACTCCCAGCTGTAATCTGCTTGAGCAAAGTCTGTCTTTGTTTGGCCGGATGCTGTCTAAACTCCTCTAACCTATTTAGGCCATGGAGAGGGGAAGAGACACAATAATGAAAAACTTAACGTGCAACATTGCCTTACGCAATCTAATAAATTACTTGGTAGCCGGCTGCCAGCTCAGACTAAGCCCAATATTGCCCGCAGTAATTATTTGGATCAAATGCAGTTTATCTGCTTCATATTTGTGCTTCTGTGCTCAGTGGTAACTTATAAATGTCATTGTGGTGTTTATTTGTTATAATGAAACTTAATGGCATTGGAAGCTAGGAGCAGAGCTGGTGGGGCGGCAGGTTTAAAACAATCGCTTCATCTCTGGAGAAGGAATGAGCCAAGATAACACGAAGCTGCCCTGCGGGGAAGAGATTTACAGGGACAGTTGTGTCCTCACGCTGTGTGGTGGACAGGAGAGGCCAGGAGCTCGTGCTGGCACAGGGGAGCTGAGCCTGCCTTCGGGGACATCCGGCAGGAGCGAGGCGTCCTGAGCTATGCTGAAGCTGGCACTACCCCCATCTGTCCTTGTCCTCTCTCAGGACTGGGGTTGGAGGTATTTAACCCTCACACCACCTGATAGCTGGCCCAGATAGCAGTGCTCATGGCCCTGTGTCCTGGGAGGCTGAGGCCTCGATGAATGGAGATGGAAGTTAAAACCGCAGGGTGACAGTATGGAGGACAGAGTGAGGGGAGGCCTAGGAAGGGGGGAAGGTGTGGAAAACACAGTGAACGGATCCTCAAGGGCCTGAAGAGGGGAGGACAGGGCTGTTTTCCCCAGGGGTCGGAAGCCTGAGGCATGTGCAGACCGAGGAAGAGCTAACAGGGTTGGACGTCAGGCCCCCTGGCTCTGTGGTCACTCCACAGGGTAGATGGGTCTTCAATATGTAATTCCAGGGCTTTGGCTTCATACAGCTCTGGGCTCTGCCACTTAACTTGCTCTCTCTCCTGAATTTTAGCTCCTTATGTGGACAGAGGAAATAAAAAGACACCTCTCAGGACTGTGGTGATGGTTAAATGACGGGTAGTGATGAACATGGTGTCTGGCCACTGTAAATCGTAGGTAAGCGGCTGGCTGTGGTGGGGGTGGCACCTAGATGTCCCCAAAATGTGTGCTCAGTGGATGAATGAGTAACTGCACCTCCCCCTCAGATGCAGTTATAGACCCCTCCAAACTCCTGAGCACAGACTTGGACCTCCAAGTATTCAGGGCTCATTTTCTTATGTTGCAGTGTAAAAATGGGGACCCAGCGTGGTTATAGTCAGTCATTCAAGGCTGGTATGTGGAGTGGGCACTGGTTCTTTTGGATGGCAGGGCAGAGTTGGCTCTCTGCTGACTCCGGGAGGCCGGATCTTGCAGCCTGACCAGCAGCCTCTGCTCTCTGGAGACCAAGATGGGGCCTGTGATGGCCTGCTGGGTATAACTTGGAGACAAGAGTGGGACTTTTCTGACCATCTCATCTTAGAACTGCATTTAACCTCCTCTCATGAAATATTCATGTTTCTCCCCTCAGTGACATGCTCATACAAGGCTCCTAATGTCATAAATATGGATGGAGATTATTAGTCATTGTTATTTCTCCCATCAGCCCACTCCTCCCGTAGTACACCTCCTGTTTAGATCTCAGCACTGAATTGGGGTATTAACCTGAAACACTAATAACAATGCTGCCTATTTGATGCTGCTTTTATACTTTTTCGGAGCACCTGCACAACCATTATGCACACTTTATCCTTATCATGAATGCACGGAGGAAACAGAGTTAGCATTGTGAATACACCCATTTTGCAGATGAGAAAACTTGTCAAGAGAGATCAAGGTCAAGTTTACCCGTCTGTTCAGTCACAGAACTGATGTGTTTGTCGATTTTGATTCCTAATGAAATATCTCTGGGAAATAGAGCATGCTGCTTCATGTAAATCAGTAGCAGCACTTCCTTATTTGTGTGGTGCTCTACATTTTATAGAGTATTCAACTTCCGAGGCAGGCAGGATGGATTATAGTTTTGCAAAGGTCACTCAACCAGGTAGTGGTAGATCAGGTCTTAAACCATTATTCCCCAAAGTGACTTCAAGGGGACAAGATGCCTGATGTGAGGTACAGGACAAATGAGTTGGGACATCTTGTGAGTTGTGTTCCATCCCTGTTTGGTGGTTCGTCGTGCCCTTTGGCACACTAAAGTCTCCAAGGCTTTCCGTGGGAGAGACTTGTTTAATTAGGTCTCGCCCAGCCTTCTCTCACCTTATCTAACCACGGAGGCTGTATTTCACAGAAAACCTATTAACACGCTATAGAAATGCTGCTCCAGGGAAGAGCGGATGCGCCGTACCCTGCCCCCTGCGTCTTCCTAGGCAGGGCTGGAGAGAAGGTGCAGGGCTGAGACAAGAACGAGATGCACTTCGGGGGACCATCACAGCCGACCCCCCAAGCTGTCTCCTCTGCTTTCTGTGTCTCCTGGGCAGTGCAGAGCAGACAGTGCACATGGCATTATGCATGCTTGGTTCAGCCTGTGTCTGGAGCAGGGTCCGAGGGACCACCTGAGAATGGAGGGGGTCCTTAGGCCAGGCCTGGGGTGGAGGGAGGACAGCAGTCCGAGGCTACGAGGATGTGTCACGGGATACGTGATAGGCGCTTGCTCACTCTGTCGTCCTGTCCTCCTCACCAAATGCACAAAGCTGCTCCAAGCAGGCCGAAAGTAAGAGCAGTGTTTGCCCTCAGCTTCATGGAACAGTCGTACACTGATAGGGAGATCTGTCTCTCTGGCTGCAGTTTCTTCATCATCACAACAGGAGTGAAACTACCAACCTTGAAATGTGGGGGGCATTGAAGGACCCAGGTGTGGAAAGTGCCGCTCTCATCCCACGCCTGCATGGTCAGCTCTCCCCCTTTTCGCTCTTTCTTGACATGCCTAGTGTTACTCCCACCAATGCCTTCCCCAGCGCTGTGCGCCCGAGAGCATGTGGCCAGTGCGGCTCTTTGCTCTCCCACCCGCTTCCTGCCACCCTTGGTCCATGCCTGCCTCCCTGCTTGGTTCAGTGTTCTTTGAGTCATTGCCAATCTCCAGTCCCCCTTCATGCAGCTTCTATTTCCCAGCTGGGCAACCCTTTTTCTGAGGGCTTTCTTTCAGGCTGCAGAGCCACTCTGCCCTTGAAAGACCAGGCATAGTTGCTGGGAGGGAAGGGTAGCCTTCCCAAGCAGCTCTCAGGACCTGAGGTATAAATGCCCACTCCTTCGGTGGCCTTTGTCTGAGGCCCATGTGGGACTAGGCTCACGCACTCATAGTGGAGCAGCCTGGTGATACCACTGAGTTGACTCCTCTTTTCTGTGTCACTCCCCCATAGTACTTCCGGTACCCTCTGTACTTCCAGAGGAATGAGGACCATCAAATCCTTGCCTGGGTTACCTTAGGGTCCACTTCCAGGGGAACCTGAGGTGACTCTCCATGGTATGATGAGGACCAGAAGCTGGTTCGAGTGGTGGGCCTGAGTACTGGCCGGGTCAGTGTCTACTTCCTTCCTCCCCTCTGTATCGGCCCCACCTGATTCCTACTCAGACTGTGGCAGGTGCTGAAGAGCCGAGGTCCAGCTTCCTACTGGACAAGAGAGTGGCTTGTGTGGTGTGTTGAGATCCGTTCATGAATAATGATTGAGAAGTGCTGTTATTTACTACTAAGAAGGTAGTTATTCCTAGTCCATTTGATTCGGAGGTGGGGACTATTACATTGCTCTATTTAGCCCACACTCGCTTCACAGTTACTGAAACTGTCGCTCTGTCCTATACTCCACAGGCCATTATGTGTATTTTAAACCATTATATAAATGGACTTGATTTGCTACTTCTGAATGTCATTAAACTCCTCCCATACCAGTAGCAACATCGTTTCCATAGAAACGATTACATTTCAGAAGGGAAGGCACAGGGAGGAAGCAGATGGAGTAAGGGGAGAATTCGGCCTCCTGACTGCTGCTTCCAACCTGAGTGGTCCGGTGCTGTGACATGACCACGACGAGGAGGTGGAGCAAGCTCTTCCAGGTTTTTATCAACTTTCCTTTGATAAAAGCCCTAGGTAATTCATCTCGGCCTGCACCTGCTCATCCCAGGGCACAGCTTCGAAAACTCTACAGCCTCACAAGCCATTAAGCACCTTCATTATCTCCACTCCTCTGTGCCCCTGGGAGGAACTGGAGTTCTCGGTGAACTCAGTGTGGCTTCGAGGGTGACTGAGGATGGAGGGAAGGAGACATGGAGCAGAGAAAGGGCCCCTGCAGACAGGGGGGAGTCCTCAGGGACCTGTTGTTACCCAAGGCACTCTGTTCTTTTGCCACTGGTGCACCTAGGATCCTAAGACAAAGACGTCAGGTTGAAGGGATGCTATGTTTGGAACTTTAAAAACCTGGCTGAGGAGCTACCCATGGCCTTGGCAGGTAGCGCTCTTCCTTCTGGTCTTTGGAGAGACTCAAGTATAGATTGCAAATATCACTTTCTCCTTGATGCACCTTTGCTTGGTCTACAGTTTGGTTGAGTTTTCTTTCTCGGTCCCCACAGCTCCTTATTGGTGCTCACCACTGCAACACTGCATTATAATTGCTTATGTGTTTGATATTCTTGCTGGCAGAGACTGAGTCTTTACATGAGATGATCACAGAGAAGGCCCAGATGTGTGGTTAGTGGATATGTGAGGTCCCAACCTCAGGATTCACAGGGTCCTCACACACAACAGCACTTAGCAAGGGTGTGGAATCCATCAGAAGAGTGTATGGCCCAGATGATCTTCAGTACCTTCTGGCTTCAAGAATTCATATTGACGCATAACCTCATATATATTCATATTCTAAGCCTATTCTTACTACACCTAGGATCTGAATCTAGATTTCTCTGATTCTCAAACCACCATTCTCCATGACCACTAAACATACAAATTACAGTTCTAAAGCAAAAAACCACCACCACAACAACCACAAAAACAACTGATACGAAAGTTATGTGGTCTCCAAAATGGAGGGCAACATTCCTGAGGACAGGGACAGTGTCATCTCTCTGGAATCTTTGGGCCATAGCGGAGACAACTTCATGTGTTTACTCATGTTGATATTTGAAGAACCTACTTCCCTCTTCCTCCCCAGGGCCCCCTGCTTCTTTTCTCTTTCAAAATACAGCCACGAACCCACTCGCAGCAAGCAGTTCTCCTTGACTGACTTGCTCAACTGCATCACCCTCAGCCTTTGAGGACTTAGATGGTGAAATAGATGTAGTACTAGGTTTAGGCTCAGAAGTTTGGGTTTGAGCTTGGCCCGTGGGTGTGTTACATGGGACAAGTCACCTGCCCTTCCTAAGTGGCAGTCTCCTCTTCCCCAGGTGATTGATTGCTCTTATTTCCTGCATGAGTCTATGCTTTATGAATCACTCTGACTTAGGATCTTGAAGTCAATGAGCAGTGACAGAGAGGTCACTATCCCACCTCTTATGCCAGTGTTCAGCCTGTGCAAACCTTGTGCTGGGCTCCTGGGTGTAACAGGCCCACTGTAGCCTGTGGCCTGTGTGTGGAGATGGCTATCGGGGAACAACTGCAGTGCAAGCTTTTATGCATATGCTGGGCTTTGAAGAGAAAAGACACGGTTTTACAGGGCCATGTAGTATAAGAACCTAAGCCAGACTGGGGAGGGTGGGTCAGAGGAGGCTTCCAGGGGAAGATGCTTGAGCCAAGATTTGAGGGTAAACAGGAATTATCATGTATGGGTTGGGAATGGGTGTGTGTCCAGTGTGGCAGGCAACCCAAGCAGAGGGCCTGGGGAGACCAGGGCCCATGTGGACAGAAGATTCCCTCCTCAAGGAGCAGACTGAAGGGCCGTGTGCATGGAAGGTACGTGTTAAAGTGGTAAGCTGAATCCCAAGAGGTACACAGGAACTAGAGCATGTGGGCCTTATAAAACATGCTAAGGATTTGGGTATTTTTCCTAAAAGCCATAGAAAACCACTGAAATGTTTTCAGGAGCAACATGGAATTATTAGAGTTTGAGGCGTGGCTCTGGCCACGTGTGGGAGATGATTGGCTGTGGGTGGAGGCTGGATGTGATGAACCCGAGACAGAGAGGTTGTTGGATTCAGGAAGCTCTCAGGAGCTAAATTCCCAGGTCTTGGTGAGGACTGGATACAGGTATGAGGGAAAGGGAAATTGAAACAGCAATGCACCAGGGTATGCAGCCCAGGAAATGCTCTGGACAAACAGGTCTCCTTGTAGGAAATGTGGTCAGAAGAACCGCCTGGGATAAAGGGTCTGAAATCTTCCATCCAATTGTGGCAGGAAGTGGAAACAGTGAGTCTCTTGTTCCAAAGCACAGAGTGAATTAAATAACAATCATAAAGTGCTCTGGAAATCGGAGTCTTGCCATAAATAATAACAGGGACATTATACAGATAACCAGCTTTGCAGCCCCCGTGGAAGAAAACACATAAGTAAGAAAAATGAAATAAGAAAAAAAATGCGCCCCAAAGCCCCGACTAACAACATGACGGCATTAGCCGACACCCCGGGGCCTCTGGCGGACAGTGGAGGAATGGTCTCAGGAAAAAGAATTGTGCGCCCTCAGTGTGAGCCAGGTTTCTGAGCAAGGAGAGCTGCGTGTGCTGGCCAGGCGTGCTCCTTCCTCACTCAGGTCTCCAGGGACAGTCACAGCCACCCTGCCCCTGCCTCCTCTGTGTTCTGAAAAGAGTGTGGCCCGTCTTCCAGCCTCCTGGGGCCTCTCTGTCACCCAGTGTACAGCGGATCAAAGTGATCGGGCTCTTGAGGACAGATGAGAGACAGAAACATCAATCTGCGTTTGGAGGTGGCTCAGGAAAGCCAGTCAACTTCTAGCACTGGTTCTTCTGGCGAACAGGGCATTTACAAGTAGAAGATGGGTGATGAGAGCAGTTTTGGGCAGGATGGTGCGAGCCACACAAGAGTCTTGTACCATCACATTTTAGGGCCCTCCTGCTGACCTTTACTGACTACGCATTTCACGCATGAGACAGTTGAAAGATGGATGTCCAGGCCTTGCTTGCCAGGGACATGTTTGGCTCCTTACTTTTAGACCTACCTTCTACTATGTACCTCAGCTATGCTTCTTTCCAACCCTGTTAGGGAGTACACAGGGGGCAGTGCAAGTTAAGACATTTTTACAGATTAGGGAATAGGATGCAGAAGGAAAGAAAGACTCCAATACCATTACAGAGACCTCCAGGGAGCTGAAAATACCAGATTCCCATCGTCCCAGGGTTCAGTCTCTCACACGATGCCGAGACGTCGGGGTTGCACCATGGAGGAGGCTCATTTATGCTCAGAGTCTGCATTAGGACGATGGTGCCCCATGAGTGGGCACCATGCCTTCCTGGGTGTCCCAGCCCATCCTATGGATGCCCCAGCCCATCCTATGGATGCCCAGAGTCCCTGGTGAGCACCAGCTACTTTTGCTGTTCACTTAAGAGCACTTCTTTTCCCAATGCCAGGGGGCATTTCTGCACCTCTCCCATGGATCTGAGGCACAAGCCGCTGGTTACCATGACCTGAATGTCTAGGAAATCACTGAAGATGACAGGGCACCCAAGTGCAGAGGGGGGTCCTCTAAGTGCCAGGGATGTTGCTCAGTGGTACTGCACTTGCCTACAATGGGGCCCTCCAGTGCTGGAGGCTGTAGGAGGGAGGTCGAGGCTTTCCTGCTTCCTCCTCGTGTCCTCTTCTCCCCTTCTCTGAAGGTGCCTAACAGAATTTCTGGCTCCTTAGGGTTGTCTTCCTTGGTCCATATCCCAGCTCTGAGCCTACTGTGTGCTGCTTTGGCTTCTCCCTGGCCTGACTCCTTCTCTACCTCTCAGTCAACCTGAAAACTGAGCCAAGCTGGAGTGTTGTGGGCCCCTTTCTGTTTATGGTCTCAGCTGCATCCTTCAAAATTCCCAGAGCCTTGCGTGCCTTTAGCCCTCAGCTGTAGTCCTGTCTCTTCGGCTTCATCCTGTTGACCCAGGTTCAAGGCTTCTGGGCTCGGCTGAGCTAGTGGGTTGCATTGCCATCTCTGGGGTTCTTTAGGGTCCAACATGGTGGACCAGGGAGCTATTCATCTGATACCATGTAACAACTTTCTGTTTTGTCTAGGAATAAGATGTGCTCTGGGATTAGGGTAGGATAGCCGGTGCTGAATGCAGGGGCATCATCCCTAGAATCCCTGCTTTAGCTCTACTGACCTGCCTGGGCCCTGGCATCCTAGGAAGGAGTGTTCCTTGGAAACAGACACCTGAGAGCTGGGGAGCTGCTGCAGATGTGGGGGACTCATCCTGGGAAATCATCCTCTGCCTCTGCTCTGCCTTGTGAGCTCCTTCTTGAGACCACCTGACACCCTGCATGACTTGGTATGTTCCTCTGCTGTCACTCACAGCGCCCACTAGTGTACATAACAACGGTGTGGCTGCTCACTATGAGCAAGACTTTGGACTAAGGTCTGCAGTAGGAAAGAAAGAAGGAAGCAAGATCTCTGCTTCCTGGAAGCCAATTCTCTAGGTGGGGCCAAGAGGACACATGGAAGAAATTCAGTACGTAGTGGGTTGTGGTGGCACATGCCTGTAATCCCAGCACTCTGGAGGCTGAGGCAGGAGGCAGCCATGTGTTGGAGGCCTACATAGTGGGGTCAAGGCCAACCTGAACTACATTACAAGACCTTGTCTCTCCTCCCACACTCAAAAAGGAATTCAGTATATAATGGCATGTTGAGATGAGTGCCAACTATGTAGATTAGCTGGCATGGCGAGTGTGTGGTGGGAAGTGGGCATCTGACCTAGATAAGGCACAGGGTGTGAACCCTTATAGACTTTTCACTGAAACATACCTGAGTGTTCTTGTGAGCCCTTGGAAGGCAGGGACAATATCTTATTTACTTCTATAGCTCCTGTGCTTGCCATGATGTCTGGCACTTATTATGAAAAATTGGTATCATTTTTATGGTGTTCAATGAATGTTTGATGAATAAATAAATAAATGATGCCCTTACAGTGCTTCCTTTAAGGCACTGTGTTCTTACTCACATGAGGACAATGATGTCAGGCAAATCAGATATTCTCTCGCCCTGTCTTTATTCACTCCTTTCTTATCTGCCCTTTGCTGATTTTTGTTCCTATTTTCCTTGGAAATTTCAGATGTGTTAAGTCCAAAAGGGAAAGAACACACACACACTCACAAACACACTCTCTCTCTCTCTCCCTCTCTTTGCATTATCAACCACCTCCATTCCTGTGAATGCCGAAGATTTTCTCTGAGAAGCTGTTAAGCACTCTCAAACAGAGAAAACCCCTCATTGACTATCACATGCCTCCTTAAATGATCTTTGTATAGTGTTCTCTTTTTATTGCTTTGTGTAGTTTAACAGCACCAGTTGCGATTACTCTAACTTATAATAAAGCCCAGATCTATAAAGCTTCTGTTCATTCATTATTTTCCTGTTGTTCCTTCTCAAGCTGCTGTGTTTTGGAATGTAGTGAGGAGGGGGGAGTAAAGGGAAAAGAAAACAAAAACGATACTAGCAAATTAACAGGAAAACAAATGAAATAGGGGATCACTTCGCCTTGGGTGACAGACACCCTATTAGATACTGTTAAACAAAACAAATATGCTTTAATACAGCACAAGTAGGTCTTTTATATTATTTGGAATTGGAAATATAATGTTCTCCACTTTAATGGAGGAAGCAGCTAATTGCTCCAATATCTCACCAATCCCAGCAAGTGAGAGAAACATAATTACTTGCCAATTGTTTAGTGTGTACCAAGGTGCGTTGTGTGGTGTGGACAGATTTCTGGTTTTGATCTACATCACGGCTGCTATTTCAATTCAATTATTAATATGTGTGAGTTATAACTATTTTGAGTCTTGGTATGAAATAATTACAAACCCTAAAACAGCTCCTCATGATGGCAGATGCTTTTTCTTTTTTTTTAAGGTTTTTTTGAGACAGGGTCTCACTTTTGTGATTCAGGCTGGCCCTGAGCTCAGCCTCAAACTCACATCACAGCAATCCTCCTGCCTCTGCCTCCCAAGTGCTGGGATTACAGGCATGAGCCACCACGCCTGGCACTGTGGTATGTGATACTGGTTGCTGCTGGGCATGAGTCCCCACGCCCAGTATGGTATGTGGTGATGGGGGATTGAACCCGGGTCCTTGCGCTTGCAAGACAGGCACTGGAACCGCTGAGCTAACTCCCCGGCCCCCAGAAGATGCTTTTTCTTATCTAAAGATGTGTAAGAGTTTGGGCCCATGAGCTGTAGAGAGCGAAATGTGTACTGTGGCGCTTGGAGTAGCAAGGCTGTCTGGAGAGGAGCTGGTCCCTCTCCTGCCCCTCTTGTCTTCCACCCTCCAGAGCCAAAGCTGACCCAGTGCTGACCCATCTTTCCTTCTGCCCCACTTTATCAGCCTGCTCCTATCCTGTCTTCCTTTTTCATCAGTTGAGCCTTGTAACTCATCAGACACATTGGCTCATCTTGTTCACTGTCCCCCCCACAATCTGCTTGGCCATCAAAAACCTGGGGTCAGGCACCTGGAGATTGGGTTTCGGAGACAGTCTGGCTCCCGATTTTTTTGGCTCCTCCGGTCCCTATGAACTTCGGTTCAGCTTCTCTAATGAGCATTGCCAGTGAGAGAACATGTCTATTCAGCACCACGGACAGAGGCACGCTGTCAGCTCTCACAAATTAGAACTTACTGCCTAGCTCTTGTCAAGCAGCTGTGCTGCGCTGGGGGCCGGGGGGGTGGGGGTGCACTAAGGAAAGAAAAAGTCAGTGAAAGAGACTGATGGGCAGGACACGAGATAAGCTGCCCCCACCCCGGCTGTGCTCAGTCATGGGGCTTCCACAAATGAGAAGGGGTTTCTTGAGGCTGCTGCCTTCTTGCAGGCTGGCGGCAAATAGGGGAGGTGATTGCTTCCTGGGCTTATAGTGCTGGCTTAGCTCTTATCAGACTGTCACCCTGATGGGTGCTGGTGACAGGCCCACAGTGGGCAAGGTCTCAGGGCTGTGGTGCACACAGAGGTTTGTGGGTCATGGACAGAGGTTGGAAAGAGTCAGCTCAGAGAGCAGAAAATAGTCTTTGGAGCTGTGCTGTGATTCATCTCTGGGGGAAGACATGACGGAGGTGAACTGCCTTCTCCCTGGAATGGGAGTGAGGCTGCAGGGGCTCTGAGCCTTGGGACAGAGGGTCTAGTGCATGGCAAGCTGGGCTGGGGGGAAGCCAAGGTTTCATTTGTCTGACTTTAATGAATAAATGGTATCCCCAGCCATTGTTTATCTACTTTTGAATCCTGACAAACAGTCTGTGGCATCTGATGAAAAGGGTTATTAGCTGCACAAAGACAGATGGCTGGGGATGGAGAGGATTGGTTCTTTATTACAGCAGGCCCATAAGTGACAGCACTCCTCTTGCATCTCAGCTTCAAAGTCAATGTTAATACCATCCCCAAGTATTTCATGATCCAGACAAATCCCGGAGGAGAGATCTAATGCCAGAGGGAGCCAGAATGGTCTGTGAGTAAGAGGGAGTGGTGGGCCAATGGAGTTGGAAAAGAGGACAGATTTCCAAGTGTAAGCTCTTTGAGAATAAAGACACTGTATACTGTAATGTTCTCCAAGGTGCTCTGTAAGATGTCATTTATCTAAATAAGCTTTCAAGAAATATGAATGTTAGACAAGAAGGATAGAGAAGTTTGCAGTAGGAAGATAAAAGAAGTAGGTTTAATTGAGCTGGGTAAGCAAAGAAGAGAGAGGGAGAGAAATAGGGAACACAAAGGGAGGGGGGAAGATGAGGTAAGGGAAATGCTATGAGTCAGCATCCTGTGTTGGATACACTGGCAACTTCTCCTGACATTACTATATAAACACCTTCATGGAAGGCTAACCAAACTGTCCACTCTTCTCTGAGCTATCCCAGGTTCTTTCTCTTGATTCCTCTGTACCATGATGATAAGAAATAGCTTCCTGTCTCCACATTGCCCATGAGATGGCGGGGGTGGGGCTCCCACTGACCTTCATTCATTCTTCGAAACTTGTCTTTGGCCATGTATCCCAGCACGAGACAGCATCCTCTCTTCTGGAGGCCCAGTTCTGAAAGGGAATCACAGGGGGTGAGTGAGGGTGGCAGAGGCATCAGAGCCCTCCAGAGGGGCTGCAGTTATTGCTCTTGAAACAGATCTGCTTAATAAATAATGAGCATATATATGTACATAATATTTATACAGCATTCACTCTACTCTAGACATAATTTCCTTCACAGTCCTAATTAGATTCTCATAACATTATGTGAGCTATGTACCATTATTAGCCCCATTTGATATCATCTCCATTTACAAATGTATTAAGTAAGTGGCCTTACAGAGCCAGCAGGTGGGAGAGCTGGGACTTGGAACCTACACAGCCTGGCTCCAGAATCTGCGCTGATGAACATGATACTGATCCCGTTTGTACCCAGGCTTAGGACATGCCTGGACCACATTGGGACTGTGGTCAGACTTGCTAGGCAAGAGATAGAGTCCAGCAGTGATGTCCAGGATGGGATAGTGCCACTACCTATAGTAAGTGACCCAGGGGAAGGGATACAGTGAACTTGGGGAAGAAGCAGGGGCTGAGTTCCAGGCAGAAGAACTCTTTCCACCTGCTGGATGTTCTTGTGGGGCTGGGTGTTCTGGTACACTCTACGTTCAGGCACCATTCAGAACGATTGCTGACATGTCTGTGTATGGATTCAGACCCTAGGGTTGGATAAGGAAGTTACACAAGGACCTACAGGTGGTAGTCAAATGGGCAACTGCCATTCCCAAGACACAGATTGGAAAACTGAATCTTAATGATGTTAAGCAACTGCCCTGATTTTTTTTTTAGACTTTCCACCTCCACTTCCTTGTTTAGACGTCACATAAATGAGACTGCTTCCACAGACTGGGCAAATGGCTAAGCGGTTTGATTTGTGAAGTCAGAAAATGTGACTGTAGCTCCTCTAGGCCTTGCAGGATTCCTGGGTGCCTGGCTGCTTCACTCCCAGCTTCTCAGAGAAGGAGTGAGCCAGTGAGAGGCACGTCACAATGCACCTGAGTCCTAGTCAGGTCTTCGCTGTCAGGGCAGGTGTTGGTCCCTTTCTCCTGCACCTCCTGCTATGCAGCTGCAGCTCCCAGGGTAGCAGGATGAAAGGGAGTGTGGGGTCCATGAGAGGCAGAGAAGTCAAGCTTGGGGGCTCATGCCCCAGGGAAACACGGAGCGTGGCAGGCGGTGGCAGAATGCCACAGCCCAGGGTGTTTGCCTGCTTTGATCTCCTGGCTCTTTAAAGGGGTTTATTGACTATCAGTAAAGCGCAGAGAGGCAGATCTGAGGGCGCCGTTTCCAAAGGCGCTCTCTCCTCTTCCTTCCCCGCACACACGCTCCCTCGTCTGAAGGCTCGGCCAAGCGGCCCCCACTTCAAACAGCCTTGCTTCTCAGGCACCCAAATTGATGATGTTAAGTTCTCCCATCCAAGGCCTTGGCCCTTTCTTCAGGGGCTCCCGCTCTGTGGAGGACCGTGTGGATCAAAGCCCCTTTGATGTTTACTTGCTATATTTGTGGATTCTTTCTAACAACCACCTCTAAGAAACAGGAACGCAATATGCCAGGAGGGGGCCAGCGGAAGTACAAGCTGTACACTATGCTCCAGCCAACAATGGCTCCTTGTTGGAGATGGCATTGCAACTTAGGCTGCAGATGCCAGCAGTTGGGCAGCCCATTAAAGGTGGGCATAGTGTCCATCACCAGAATGACACAATTGTGGACTATTCTTCCTACACTCGCATCGCCTTCTGATGTCCAGCTGAAGCACTTCAGCAATGTCTCCTAATGAAGAAAGGTGCCTGGGTTCCAGGATTGAGCCCAGCGGGGAGCCCTGGGGAGAACTTAGGAGAGAAGACCAAAAATGTTAGATGGATGTGGGTGATGTTCTAGCTGGTTTTTTAGGCAGTCTGGAAAACAGTGTATGCGTGGGGGCAGGGTGTGCATTCTCTCCAAGGTTATTTAGAATCTGGGAACTCTAACACTGGCTATCCTATAGGACTCGAATGTCACATACTAGGCTGTCCCCCAGGTGACTGCCAGAGGAGAAGCCACATGTGCACCCAGTTATTATAACCGAGAATTTCTCTGATCATGTTTGATTTTTGTAAATGAGCAGGAAAAGAAGTTTTTTAAAAAAACTCTGATTAATAAAAGAAATTGAGGATGAGGTAATTTCTCAATGTATTTGGCTCATTTAATTTGACACGTGTGGGTTAGTCTTAATTATTTAGGTGGCTATATTACAAGGCGCTAATAAGCACTCTGCAGAAATATTATTAAGTAAGAGCGCTCTTGGACTGGGTTTTTGTGGAAAAGCAGAGAGAAGCCACTGGGATCTCTAAAAGGAGGAGCAAGTTGGAGGATAAGAGAAATGAGAATTAACTAGTTTTGCATATACAAATATTAGGGGTGCTCTTTGGAGAGATTTGCAGAACTAAGTCAGAGATCATTGAGCACAAATATGGAAGCACACCTTGGGCACAGATGTAGGGGATGAGAGGAAAATCTGGGAACACAGCTGGGAAGGTGGGGTTTGACAAATTAAGAGAGAACAAAGGAGTAGCAGGAAGGAGCCACTTTGACATGGGACACTCCACCGTCTCACTAGGCTATGAGGCAAGAGATGACAGAAAGAACAGGAGCTTGTCACTTTGTGAGCAATATCAACCCATAGGTCACTTCCTTATTACATGGCTGGCCCTGAGGTGGACAGTGGAATTGGATTACAGATGTATATTTGGAATAACAAGATGGCGAGTCTTCCGTTGGGGAGGAGACTCCGGGGCTGCCATCCTTGGCTTCATCCGGAGCACAGCCACCCATATATGCACACAGCATTCAAGGAGAATGACTGACATTAATGCAGTCCTGGCTTAAAAGGAAAGCTCATAAGAAAGACATTCAAGGTTACCTGCAGAGGGGGTGTGAGGAAAACTGAAATTTAGGCAGTGCTCCCTAGGCAAGGACACAGCCACTGGGAGTGGATATTTCTTTGGGAGCAGGGAAGGCGATACCTGGGACTCTCGGCCTTGAGGCTGTGAACACCGCAGGCTCACGGAGCTCCCTTTTCCAGCTCTGAGCCACTGGACAGAGCACAGGGCCTGGTCCATGACAAGCAGTCAGGGAAAATCTGCTGACTGGAAGAAAGGACTAATGGGAAAATACTGGGGAATGAGGAGGTTGCCCAACCCAGAGCGGCGTGAAAACAGGTGGGCTTAAAGGGAGCGCACAGCATTCGGCTTAGGTGAGGATGGTCGCAGAGTGAATGAAACTGGTAATTCACTGCAAGAGGGAACTGTTCCACAGCGAGGGAATGTGGTGGGGCTTCCTCTTGGGAGGAATAAAAGGTGATGGCTTCATAAATGGAATAGATCTCTTCAGCTCCGGAGGGCACAGAAGGACCTTTTTCTAGCTTTAGAATTCCTTCATACTTACTAGTGATAATAATGATACAGCGATACTATTTCACATTTGTGGGATACTTATTTTTTCACGACACTGTCACATTCCCTCTCTCATTAGCTACTCACAGTAGCTTTGTGAAGAAGGCACAGCAGAAATTATTGCCTCCATTTTGGTTTCAAAAACCAAAGCTCAGAGAAGTAAAATGTTAAAATGACAGTCCAAGGCCTAAGCTGAAGCTGTGGATGTGCTCAGTGTAGAATTCAAATTTCCGCCTTCATTCTCAGGGTGAGATGTGGGCTGGCAAGGCTGGAGGTACTACAGGCTGAGGCAGGCCAGAGGCCGACAGCAGACACCAGCGATCTGAGCTAGGACAGAGTTATGCACTGAACTGCACTGTCCCAATTCATGTGCTGATGTCTGATTCCCAAACTCCAAATGGGCTATAGTTTGGAGATGGGGACTTCGCAGAGGTTATCAAGCTAAGATGAGGTTGTACAATATACCATATGATTGATGTCCTTACAAAGAGAAACCTGGGAGACAGAAATAGAGATGGGGGACACCACATGAACATGAAGACAGCCATCTACAAGGAAAGGACAGGGGCCTGGAGCAGGCATTTGCCACACAGCCTCAGAAGGAGCAACCCAGCCAATATCTTGCTCTGGGAACTGGGGGACAATGCTGGACAAGCCACCCAGTGTGTGGGAACTGGTTATGGCCGGCAGCTGTGGCAAACTCATGCAGACAGGAGGGGAGGAGGCTTGGGAATACCTGTTGATTGTGACTCTCTGGAAGGATTCCTGGGGTGAACAAGCTGCCTGGGGTGGATAGCCTCACACAGCAGCTTGCAGGGTCTCAGCTGATGGGATGACAGCCTCCAGGATGGCTGAGACAGGCAGTGGGGGAGGGGGAGGGAAGGTGGCCACGCATCTGCATACTCAGCACTACTGCTGCCCTGGATCCCTCAGAACCCCTGATTCCAGTGTGAGCACTGGGCTGGCCAAGACAGTGCTGGCTCCTTACTGCATCCAGACACTATGTACTCTCAGGTGACCTCAGGGCTGGGGGCTGTGGCTGTGGCTGTTCAATACATTGGGGTGGCTGCCAGCAGGAGGCCTGCCTGTCTTGTCCCTAGGGAGCCTGCTCATAGGAGGTCAGGTGATATTACTTCACATTTGTGGGACACTTACTTTTTCACAGTGTTTTCGTATTTACTATCTGCTTTAATTGCTTAAGATTAATATTTTCTTCTCTGAAATTATTAAATTAAATCATGGCCCCAGAAGTAATCTGTTTGGGGTGGCTAAGGGAAAGATTTTAAGAGCCAAGGAAAGGAGATTAGGGAGGAGGCCCAGGAAGGACCGGATCCTAAACCAGCTGATGAGTCACTACTAGGAATCCCTACTTTCTCCTACACAAGGTGAGGAATCCAGGGGAAGTGCTAAGCAAGGGAAAGAGAGAGGCCTTCCTCTTGTGGAATAAAGATCACTTCAGAAGTGGTAAATATGAGAGATGGAGGAGATGAGCCCTGAGAAGGGTGGGACGCTACTGCGGTACTCTGTACTCCAGTGAGAGACGATGGCTTTACATCCACTTCCCCTTCCTGCTCCCTAAAGACAGAGGTGAGCAAGCAAGTAAGAGATACTGTGCTTCCTCAGCTTCCACAGCATCACCACCTCAGCACAGAGAGCAGCACAGTGGCTGGAAATAGTTCTGATCCCTGGGTGGTGCCTGAGACCATGTGGAGAAGACTACAGTGGACCTGGCTGAAGTCACCGGGAGGCCATGGAAGCCTCCACACCAACAGAGCTGGTCCAGGCTGTGCTGCAGCCCTTAGCAGTAAGCAGGCCTTGGGGCTTCCCTGACCTTCAGTGTTCTTATCTACCAATTGTCAATACCGAGATGTCTTGCATGATGAATATAAAACTCCAGTGAGCCAGTATGGGTGGAGAAGTGCTTAGAATGAAGTAACTAATTATGGTGGGTTCAATAATTAGAAAGACAACCTCAGCGGGGAGTCTACAGATCATCACATTTACCTTCCTCCTTTTGTAACAGCTATCAGAGTGGAGAGGCAAGAGGCAGAATGACTTCCTCCCGGCCATGCCGTGAGCTATCGGGTGGTCTTTGGATGGTGGGGGGGTAAGCAGAAGTCAGGTGGACTGGAAAGATGAAGGGAGTCAGGAGGACGAGGTCATGGGCCAGGACATGGGATGAGACCACTGGGAATGCACAGAAAGCAGTAAGTCCAAGAGACAATCTAGGGAGAGACCATGGGGCTGAGGGACTGAACAGTGAAAGGCTGCAAAGATGACTGCAGCGTCTCTCGTCAGAAACATGGGAGGGAACCCAAAACCTGCCTCAGGTCAAATGGAATGAAGGCAAAGGAAGTGGAGAGTTGGGCCTTCCTGTGTGTGAGGGTTAGTCTCTGTCGTCAACTTCACTGGGCTGAGAAACTCATAGGAAACCAATAAAGCACACTCTGGGGTGTTTTGAGGGTATGTCTAGCGATGACTGATATGGAGTGCTTCAAACTAAGGGCAAGATTTGCCTGATATGGGATGCAACATTCAATAGGCTTGGGTCCAGTGGGAAAAAGTGGGAGGGAAACCCTCCACCACATGCTCTCTGCTCTCTTCTTACCTCCTGTCCAGGCTGAGAGCAGCTGCATGCTTCCTGTGCGCTCCCTACCATGAGGATTCTGCCTCACCAGCATCTCGGAAGCAGCAGAACCAAGTGACCAATGACCGAAGCCTCTTGAACAATGAGCAAACAGAAAGCTTTTTTGCTTTAAGTTATTCTTGGGTATTTTGTCACAGCAGCAGGAAGCTGGCTAATACTAATGAAGCTGTATTTGAGGTGATGAAGTTCCCAGATGGAGAGAATCCCCATGATAACATGAGCAGGAGTTGCAGTCTGAAGAAATACACTGGGCAGGGAGGTCAAGACAAGGCTGGCTTTGATCTCGTTAGGTAGCTTAGGCTGGATTTGCACTCTCAGTCGTGTCTTGGGCCTGTGAAGGTTGGGGTCATAGATGTATGCCATCACATCTGGCTCTGAAGAAATACGTTTTTAACCAGCTGCTTGGACCTCAACAAGGAGTATCTTATGGAGAACAGCAATGTGGTGCTGGGGGTAGGCTCTGCTACCAGTGTTCATCTCTTCCCCCACAAGCAGCATTTATTAATAAAGTCCACCAGAATTAACTCCACTGTACTCATTGGGAAGCAAGTCAAAAGCATCTAAAACAAGTTTCCTATTCCAACGAGACAGTAATTTGTTGGTTATATAAGGCATCCGGAGGTTGAACATCCCTTATTTGAATGCTTGGTAGCAGCAGTATTTCCAATTTCAGAGTCTTAGGACTTTGGGAATATTTGTATGGTCTTTACTTGCTGAACGACCCTAATAAGAAGATCCCAACTTCGAAATGCTCTTCACCTTTCTGAATGTAAAATTTCATGTTTTGAACATTTTAGATTATGAATTCTCAACTTGTACTTGTGAAAAGGTTGGAAAAGTCCCAGGTAAGTGACCGTTCAGAGAGAAGGTGTCTTGAGGCAGCATTGCAAGTTACTAGCACATGAGGTCCTGGCTGCAGGGGTCTAGAGAAGGAGACTGGTATTATGTGCAGGGTGATGAGGGAGCCTTCTGCTCCTACCAAAGGCAGGTGACATGTCTGGAATCTGTTTCTGTTGGATGTCAGATCTAGCAGCTGTGTTGCAGGTGATGCCCTAGCACAGTCATCAACGGCCACCCTAGCTGAAGTTTTGTGTTTGGACAATCTCACCTTGACTCTGCTAAATGTCTGCTTCCTGCTTTGGCTCTACTTAGTTCCCTTTTCAGCATAATTAGTCACATTCTGGACAATAATGATGCCCATAAATCATGGAAAGATCACCATTTTCTGTTCAACTTCTATAGTAAAGGGACCTGATGTGAGAATTAGGGAAGGTTTATTAATCTTGACTAGCACCTGGCTGTGGCCCTTTAGGATGAGTAATAAATGTTTAATAGCCCAATAATACCTGTTTCATAATTTTTGAGTCTCATTGCTTGCTAATCTAAGTTTATTAAAGAACTATAAACTTTACATTGTTGTAAAGACATAATTGTTATTTCATAGCTTAATTAATATGAGTTAATTATGTTAGAACTAAGTTTCCCCATTCATATTAAGTATCAATTAGTTGTTTTAAACTATTGATTTGTATTTAATTAATTCTGCTATTACATACCAATTAAATTCTTATAAGAGAAACTTGGAACAGCTGTGGTCTTAAATTAAGTTTTTAAAATAATGAATTACATTAAAAGCTCATGTTTTATTATTGTCTTTTAGGAAGAGTTGACAATCATTTGTGATGTGACCACCAGCCTATCCTCACTCACTCCTGTGGGGAACAAGGGTCCCTCAGACACATGCTGATCAACGAAGCCTTGTAGCTTCAGACATCAATAGCAGTGGCTGACACTCGGCTAGCCCTTCACCAGGGCTGCTCTGTTCAGCTTGTCCCGGCCATGCCATTTTCTGGCTGGCAGAGCCCTACCTACTACATGGCCTACCCACTACAGGCAAGAGCGGCAGCAGCTGCTCCTCACTATCAGCTGCGGAGTCTAGAATTGCTTGTGTGGCTGTTAGTCACAAGTCTCATATGGCTGCAGGAAATCTGGATGCCTGGATGGCTATCTGTCCTTTCTTTTCTCTGGTTCTCTGCTCTGTTGGTTTAAGTCTGTATGTCTCGGGGAGCAAAGAGAGCTGACATTGGCCGAGCCGCAGTGGGCATGTAAGTTCTTCTGCCTTGTCTCATCCTCATGGCAAGGTTATGAAAAATAGCTATTATCATCTCAGTTGTTATTATAAAGAAACTGGCATTATGATTGTTATTATTATTAGCGCTGGAGCTGGAACCTGGGTTTTTCCACATACGAGACGAGTGTTTTCCCACTGAGCCACATGCCCGGGCCAGAAGCTGACATTTTAGTTTGTCCGGAGCTCCACAGCTGTCAGCAGTGGAGTTGGAATAACTCTGCTGCCTGACTCTCTGTTTGATGCCTTGTGCTGCACAATGCAGCTCTTCGCCAACTCTGAGTCTCAGCCCACTGGGCTGCCTCTTGGAGACCCCGCCTCACTCTCATCATTTTTCTCTCCTGGGATGACTGGACTGGACTCTTACACACAGTTTGGGTCTTTCAATTGATGAGCTGCCTGAAATTCCAATGTGGCCACCAACTGACTCAGAGTGTGGCCTTTTGGGATATTTGTCACCAACAAGGACCCCAAGGTTGGGTGTCTACTGCAGCCCCTGGTGCTCCCCTAGCCATGCCTTCTCTCTCTCTCTCTCTCTCTTTTTCTCTCTGGTTAGCGTCTACCTGGCACCAAGTCCATTTTATTCACCATTTCAGTTAGAATTTCTTGTGCTACATTAGTCTCTTGGCTAAGCACGTTGTATAAATTGCCATTGTTAATCCTCAGAACAACTCCACGAAGTATTCCTATTTTTCAAAGGAGGAAACTGAGGACAGAAAAGATTCAAGAATGTTCTCAGGGCCAAACAGGGCTAGTGAGCATTGAGACCTATAAAACTAATCATAAAAGATATTATTTGGATTATGAGTATAATCTCTTTGTGAAAAGGGTGGGGAAGTTTAATAATGTTGGTTCAAGAATTTTATGGGAAATAATTCTCTCACCTGTGCAGGAATGCTTCAGCCCATCTCTGAATTAACATGCCTAATCCTGGTAGATCAATTGTTCTGTGGAGGAACATGTCAGAAGTAGGACCATGAAATCCCCTGCAGCTGCCCAGCCCCACAGGTAAGTCTACTCACACTATGAGCAGCTATGGATGCAGAGGGCAATATGCCTGGAAGGCTCTTAAGACACTTCCTAAGAGAAAGCTGGAAGTTGGTGACTAATGTTTGGGGCCAGATGCATGACAGCTCTGTGCTGGGAAGGCTCAGCCTGGCACATTCAGTCAATCACCCACAGGAGTCAGGCAGAAAGAGGACATTTTTCTTCTTCTCTTGTTCTAATAGGATCAGCAGAGTCCCCAGAAGACTAATGACGGAGGAACAAGGGAGTCTGTAAAGTCCGTGGCTGCCACCACATACCTCTGCCCTATCTCTGTCGTCCTGAGGTCCAGAGTCAGAGGCCAAAGCAGGAGGCTGTAAACATAAGCCCGACTTTGGATTTAATCTTCATACAGATTAGTAGGAATATGGGCTATTTGCCCACTGTCCAGGTGAGATTCAAGGAAGCTAAGAAGTTTGGCTGTTTGCTCAGTGAGGAAGTGGAGTGTCCAGAGCTAACACCCGAGCCTGCTTAGTCCCAGGGCCAGGCCCAGGGCCCTTCTGCCAGGATGCAGCTGAATGTCCACCCTGCCCATGGGCCATCCCCCAGGGGCACTGGTCTTGGTCATGGCTGTCACTGCATAGTGGTCGGGAGCACTGGGCAGCCCTCACAGGAGCCAAGGGCTGCGTGAGGAAGGGGAGGGGCCGGGAGGGTGGTAAGAGGAAAGTGTCGATGGCGCCTGCCTGCTCCAGGTGCGTTGGCAGCAAGGGGCAGTTGCGTTTGGGATGTGCTTACAAACACCTTGTCACCCTCTTACAGACCAAATAGAATGCAAATGCAGGTGATGAATGGAGAGGGTCCCAAAGAATTTACCACCGTGGGTGGGTGGGGATGTTCAGCCTGTACCCTTAAGACCACCCTCTCTCCATTCCCCACTGCACAAGGCTGGGCGGATGGTGGTGTCTGGTGTCCCTTGGTACAGGGAGGAGGGCAGAGAAGAGGCTTTGAGAAAGGGTGAGATTCCCAGGGAGCTTGATGCAGAAGGGGGCAGACTAGGCTTTTGTGACTTAGGTAGAAAAGCGGGACAGGAGGGAGGTCAGAGGATGGCATGATGCCAGCCCACACAAGACATGGCGAACTGCCCCATTAGCAGCCTGGTGGCCTGACTGGGCTCGCCCCTCCGCAGTGAGCTTCCCCAGGCTGGAGGAAGACAGGTGAGTGTGCAGCACTCCTGCCTAGCCTCTCCTCCCCAGGACTGTCTGAGGGAGTCCTCATCTTGGGCAGGGTTGGCAAAGAGCAGAGGGTGCGGACAGATACCCAACCTTCAGGGCAGAGCAAATGCCGGGCAGCTGCCTGCTGCCCTCACCAGTCCAGCCCACTCATAAGAGAGGGAAGCACGCGGCAGGGTGAAGAGAAGCCCTGAGGAACAGGCAGGGAACCCTGCTGTCCCCCATCAGAGAACGCCTCCTCGAGCCCTGCACACTCCATTACGACTCTATCTTATAATTAAATTGAATCTGCCAGTTACCTCTCAGCACGGCAGCAATTCAAGCTCATTGGCGGCTTTCTTTGTTTATTTTCACTTATTTATTTATTTAGTAATTATTTATCTAGCTATCCATATAGCAAGATGGAGGCCTTAGCCCAGTGTTTCTTTTGCCTGTAAAGCACAGAAAGCTCCAATGCAGGCTCTTCTACTTTGTGTCCAGGGACCAGAGGGAGTAAGAGAGGACAGCAGAGCTGAGCAGGTCCACACAAAGGGAGTCTGTCTCCTGGATGGGGTCAAAGGACTCTTGGCTGCCAGGCACAGCTCAAATCCTGCCCTTGATTCTACAAGCCCTGTTCTTGTCACAGATTCACATGGAAGGCCCAATAAAGCTCGGAGGAAGGTCCTTAGGCACAAGAGCACAGGTCAGAGAATGTGGAAACTGGGTATTAGGATTAGCAACTGCAAGTCTTTGCTCTCCAAGAAGCAGTCACCAAAAACACATTCTCACAACACAACACCCCACAAAGGGACATTCACTGAAGGTTAGAGAGGCCCTGTAATTAGCCTGAAGTCTTTCAGCTGCTAATGGCACAAGGCTATTTGAACACAAAGGCCTGTGGGGTTTAAACCAAAGCCGGGATACTACCTCAGAACCCCAGGTCCAGCTGACAGATGCAAAATGCAAAGCCCCTTTCTTCCCCTTAATGATAACCTTTCTGTGTTGAGGGGGTGAAGGAGAGCCTGATAGCTTTGATTAAGGAATCAGCTTCAAACAGATCCAGGGGAGTGATTTTGAACAAGCAGCCATCACTTAATAAGAACATGAAAGTTTACTTACCACAGCCCAGCCCAGTGGGAGGCTGATTGCTAATAGGCATGCTGGGGACTGCTCAAACCTGGCACATCGATAGCTGGGCCCCAGAGAGGTGACCCTGTCTGGGGACATCCCCCCAGTACCCCCAAGAGAGCAGAGGACAATGGCAGCTGGGAGCGTGTCTCACACACACACACACACACACACACATACACACACACACACATGCACGCACGCATGCACGCTCCTTGATTACAGTGGAAGAATGGGGAGCAGTCCAGACTTGAGCTGACACATTGGACTTAACCTCCCTAGAAGAATGGTACACATTCAGCAGAACTGTCCTTTTCTACTTAACCCAGCAGCTTGTCACTGGGTCATTTGTGAGGTGTTTCCTGTTTCTGGGGATGGGAATGGTGGTACTAGAAGAGACCAGGGTCACGTTGGTCTCTCCTGAGCTTATTTAAGAACGAACCTTGAAGCTTACAAAGATATTCGGTGTGTTTGGAGATAGTGATCAGGCTGCTTCTGCAACCTGTTTCCTGCATAAAGCCATCAGGGACCTTGTCGGTGGTCCTGACCAGTCCACAGTGGGTGGTCGTAGCAGTGTGAATGAGGCTGGCAGCCCAGGGTCTGAACTGGAGGAGGATTCACACTTCTCGGCTGAGCTGGAAGTCCCAAGCTGTCTGCTCACCCACCCTAGGCCTGAGCGGGAGCAGCTGAGATGCAGCTAGAGGAAACTTGGGATTCCTCCTGTGCCTCCTGGTGGGACGGACTGCCACTCAGCCACTGCAGGAAAGGTCACTTGTCCTCAGTGTCTCCAGAGGGCAACTCACAACTCTGCATGGACAGCAGCATGTGGTGAGCGAATGGGGCCTTCAGGCTGCTACGAGGCTGCTGAGTCAGGGGGCAGTGCCCAGGTGCTTTGCAGCTGGAGCCACAGGGGTGCTTGGCTGTCAGAGACAGAGGCAGCCCAGAGGAGCTCAGGTACAGCCGCTTCTCAGAGATAAACACCCAGCAGCCCTGCCTGGCTGTCCCATTCTCCCGCTGTGCCCAGGGCTAGAGGCGTGGTGGCCCCTTCTGGGGTCTGCACTGTGTGGGAGACACTAGCCTGATGCCCGAGAGCGAGCTCTTCTCTCATGGGCCACGTGATGTTGGGGGATCACCACCTTCCGAGCCTCCATTCCCCCATTGGGGCGGGAGCTTAACCCGAGGGCTTAACCCTGTCTGAGGAACTCTCAGAGGGTCCCAGGGGGTTTAGACAGTTCTTTCTTTGGAGAGTACTGTGGTTTTCATTACTCTTAGAAAGGGTTAATGTCCCTTTCTCCTACCAGTCTTAGTCTACCGGGCTGCTGTACCACAGAATAAGTTTCTTATCAACAACAGCCCCGTACTTCACACAGTTCTGAGGAACGTTGAGACCAACGGAAGGTGGCTGTCTGACTGTCATGGTGGGAGGAACAAACATCTCCTGAAGATCTTTTTTATACCAGCCTAACCCCATGCATGAGAGCCCCCTACCTTCTACAGATCCCTCCTAGTATTGTCCTGGGGGTGAGGATTTCAGTGCATGAACTGGGGAGTGTCATGAACAGTCAGACCACAGTGGCCCTCCAAATGAGAACCACCACCAAAAGGATCTCTGAAATCCCACTGGCTCTAGGATTTGTCCAGTCCTGAGCTCTCCCCTTCCTTGTTGGCTGTGACTTAATGACACAGTTGGCCACAGGAAGAACCCCAAGGACTTTTGAGAGCAACATGCTTCTGAGTGCTGGGAGCTCCCTTAGGGAGAGACTTCCCCAGGGACTCTAGGGACTCGCTCTCAGTGAGGTCTGGGAGAGGAACCGTGGGGGCTGGAAGCCTGGGCATGACCTTGAGGGTGTTTCTGGGGCAAAGCCACTTCATTCTGGTCTTATGGAGTTTGCACTAGATGAACCCACACTGCCTTGTATATTTTCTTATGCTTCTGGTCCTGTGTACATATTTGGTCTTGGGCATTAGTCGGAAGTATCACAGATTGTTAGAAATAGGGAGGGGCCTCAGGGAGCGTCCCCTCCAACCTGTGCAGGGGAGGAAAAAAAGATCAGGGAAGGGATCTGTCAGGTGGCACCCAGGACAAAGGGGTGGGTTCCTACCGAAATTCCCTGGTCCATTTTCTGAGCTCACTGTCCCACCATAGGGCTAGTCACAGTGTTGTTCTGAGAAGGTGTCCTGCCAGTTCCAATCCTGTTCCTTCTCCCTCGTCTGTGACTTTGCTCTTATTATAGTGCTACTTCGAGACTCTCACAAGACAGTGTTCAAGAGTCCTCTTCGTGTGGCTTCCTCTCCATCCATCCAGATGAGTGGACATACCCTCTTCTGGAAACACCTGTCCCCACTGCCTTGTAAAATATCCTTTGGTATCACTGGGGAACAGGCTCCAGGACTCCCCCTCCAACAGACACCAAAGCCCTCAGATGCCCCAAGTTTCTTACATAAAACATTGTAGTATTTGCACAGAACCTGCACAATCCTCCCATGTACTGTAAGTCATGCGTAGATTACTTATAATACCTAATACAATGTAAATACTACATAAATAGCTCATAAACTGCATTATTTATGGAGTGACAAGGAAAAAATGTTGGAATGTATTCAATACAAATGCAATTTTTTCCCATTATTTTCAATCCACAACTGGTTGTGGTTGGGGAACCCAGGATACAGAAATCAATTGTGCAGATCTTTGTGATGACAGTTCTCCCAGACGTGGCCTTACTTTCTTGTCCTTTACTTCCTCCTCCTAACAGGTAGGGGATATCTTGATTGACCTAGCACAGAGCCTGGCATGTAGCAGATGCTCAGTGAGTCCTCATGTGTGGTAGGTGACAGATTGCAATTTGATTCCCCACCTTCCATCCCTTCCAAATCCCGGGGTCAAAGTAAGGGCGCATGTCTGAGAGTTCTTCTGGTGGCTTCAGAACAGGGCTCTGCTGAGCTCTGACCATGTACCTTCTCTACCACCATTTGTCCTTTCACAAAAAATATGTCACAGGTACATGCTTTTGTGTTAACTTTCCAGACATTTAGTTTCTCCTCCTTGAAATTTTCATTCATTCATTCATTCACTTTTCTTTTCACTCACTCACTCACTCACTCACTCCTTCATTCATTCACCACTTGTTGAGAGCTCACCATCAGTTCTGGTTGTTATACTGTGGAACAAGACAGATGATGCTTTTTGCTCACCTGAGTTTGTCATTTAGAAGGTATGTATTTAGTTTCTTTTTTTCTGCATGTAACTTAGTGGTAAAAAGTTTCACATAAACTTGGACAAGGTTCTGACATCTCTGGACCTCTACATCTCCATGTGCAAAATGCTCACCCCAAAGCCCATGTCTAGTGGGCAGAGTGCCTCACAGCCTACATGTAGCTCAGCACTGCCACTGGGTCTGAGTGCAGTGCACTCCCAGGTGAAAGCCTATTCATGTGTCCATCTTCCCCTGTGCTTTGTGCTGGGGTACAAGTGATTCCTGAGTCCCAGTGAGGTTCTCCACACTGGAATGCAGAAGAAGGGACAGGTGACAGATGTTTCCTCGGTGGTCACCATACACCTGGCATCTCTATGCTGGCGAGCCAAGAGTCACTTCCCTACTTCTCAGACAGAAGGCTGAAGATCAGAGAAGCTAAAGGGTGTGCTTACTTGGGGTCCCTGCAAGTCAGCAAAGGAGTGGCTGAGGTCCTGGGCCTTTCTTGCTGATGGCCAGGCACCCTCTGGAGGGAGGCAGAAAAGAATGCTGCAGCCTTCTTTCGATAATGGGTTCAGAGACGTGTTTGTCTTGGCAGTGTTTCCTATCGACCTGACGTGTAGCCCATGGAATTAAGTATGCAGTTGGGTGGTCTTTAAAGGATGAACATGTTCTCAAGGATCAATAAGCCAAGTGAGTTTGGATCTAAATTCATCAAAATGTCACCTGAAACAAATTTATCTCTGGGTTTCTGCTCTGAGGTGAGGTGAATGGCAGGGGATGGCAACAGGACCCAGGGAATGCCAGCTCTGTTGGGAAGAAGGTCTAAGGCACCTACTGAACCAGTGGGTCCATTATCCTGGATAGATGAGGGTCCTAGATGGCAGCCACTATCCTAGAAGCTCTTCTGGACACCATGCTCGCCAGGAGGCTGCTCTGGGACAGTAACTGAGCAGTGACCATCCAGTTGTAGGTTTTCACAGAGAAGGGGGCATTGACCTCACTCAGTCCTGCCACCATACCCAGTGCGAGATGCCCTCTATACTAGCTCTGATAAATAGTTACAGGATTTTTTCCTTGGGTCCTTCTAAAGGCAGGAACTTTATTTCCCATTTGTGCTGTTTGTATTTTTGAGAGCTAAAAATAATTTTAAAGTGCTTTCATGTTGAACTTATATATCCTGTACTGCCCTACAACTTTGATTCATTAGTCCCAGACCTGCATAATGAGACTACACAAAATGAGACCGATCCTTCTTCCATTCAGCTATTTAGAAGTTTAGTGGACAATGTCTTTTTTTCTATGAGAAATATCTTTTGGGACATTTACAGTGTGGGACACTGATAGCCCAAGAAATGATGTTGACTCTCCTCTATTATTTATAGCCTTATTTTTTTCACTGGTCTTTTTTCAGCATCTCATGGAGAAAGGGGAGGGTGAAGGTGCTCAACTCATTGGCCTACAGATGGGGGAGGGGACTGTGGGTCTTGTGGATTTCCATGTTGATGGAAAGTCCACGTGCTAGTACACATGTCGGTCTGTGAGCCTGTGTGTCCGTGACCCTGGGGAGAGAGTTCCTGGGAATCTGGGATATGCTGTGACTGGCTGGTAAGACTCTGTATCTCTGACAGGTACAGGTCCTGCTCCTTCCACCTTGAAGACCAACTGGGTCCTTGGCAACACAAAACTCCAGCCTCCTAAATAACACTGCTCTGGACTTGCTGACTCCAAGCAAGAAGGGGACTCTCACACAGCAAGGATGTCTGTGAACAAGTGTCTACCTCGTGAGACATTTTTCACAGATTCTCTTCTTTTGTCCTCACCACACCTACACACAGGAATTTCTATGCTATTGAACTTGCAAAGACACCGAGGACCAGCAAGGTGCCATGTCCATGTGAGGCCGCACAGCTGGATATGAGTGAAACCAAAGCCCGTGCTCTGTCCTCCAGCGCATGTCACCTCTCTGAGGGACTCTCTCTGCTCAAGCCTGCCGATGTCTCTGTGAGACTGTCCCTTCCTACAGCCTGGGATGGCCCTGAAGGGGGAACATGAGCCCAAACAGCTGGTATGAAGAAATGTAGGCTCTGCGTCCTTCAAAAACCCTTGGGGTCCACCGCTTGTGCGTGTGGCAGGGGAGTTAGTTCCCACTCACACACATCAGTGGAATATCCAATTTCTTAAACACTGAGCGCCATTGCCCAGGCCCCTGTGCCAGTTAGGACTTGCTCAGGGAGCTGGGCCTGCAGCTCCTCTTTTTCCTAAGTCCTTCTGCCTGTTGTCTGAGCTGTTGTCCCTCTCATTTACTTGTTAGATTTCTACTGGGCTTTTCCTCAACTGAGTGTTCAGTGTTCCCAGAAACCACTGCAGTTCAACCAGTCACTTCTTTTATGGACAAGAGGGGTAAAGGATGAAGCAGCAGCACAGTGGAAGAGAAGCACTGAGGAGAGAGACAGAGATGGAGACAGAGACAGAGAGACACACAAGGGCCGAAAAACAGGACAGGACGCAAAGGAAGTAAGTGTGGCTCCAGGCCCAGCATGGGGGCTCATTAGATAGGTCAGGGCATTCTCCACATCTGGATTTGCTCTTGGATCTGAACAATTCTCTCAGATTATCACTGCTGCTCTGCACCGGCCTTATGGCCACTCTCTGTTTTCCAGCACTGAGCCAAGTTTTTCTATTTTTGGAGACAGGGTCTTGCTTTTTAGTTCAGACTGGCCCTGAAATCACTATATAGCCCAGGCCAGTCTTGAACTCACAGCAATCCTCCTGCCTCTGCCTCCCAAGTGCTGGGATTACAGGCATGAGCCACCACACCCGGCATTGTGGTATGTGGTTACCGGGGATCAAACTGGGGACCTTGCACTTGCAAGGCAGGCGCCAGAACCACAGAGCTAAATTCCTGGCCCATGTTTTTCTGGTCATGTATCAGTTTGCCTCCGTTAGGGGTGAAGTCCTGAAAAGCAGGCACCTGGCATTTATCACTGTATCTGGTCCACAATAAGAGATTAGTATTTATTTGTTGAATAGGCCAGTGGTAGAGGAAAGCTAAAAGAATAAGGCACTGAACTCTACTGCAGCCTCATCAAGATGCCCCTATAGCTCAGGAGATAAGTCAGTTCCAGAGCCAGTGCCAGGGGACACCAATGCTGACATGACTGGACTGCGTGGATCTTTATGGAGGAGCAGGGACTAGACAGGGCAGCCTAGAGTATCGGGGGCTGGCCAGCTGGAGAGGGGCATGGAGGGCACTGTAGGAGGGAGGGATGGTGAGAGCAATGTTTAGGTAGAGATGGGCAAGGGGGGGCACTGTGCATGGCAAGAGGGAAGGATCTGTGCAGGGAAGTCCAGAAAGTGCAGCTGAGGCATGCTGTAAGGCTTTTGATGCAGAGGGTGGGGCTCTGGCGTGTTTCTCTTCTGCTGATGGATAATCTCCAGCTTCTGGGAGCCAAACACAGGTGTGGGTCACAGTCACTCACTGCCACCCTGTGAGTGTTCTGTGGGCATGTGTGGCCTGGTCTCTGTGCACTCTGGGAAAGCTGGGGTGGCCCTGCCCTGTTTTCCCCTGTGAGTCCAGCGCTGGACTCTTGCCATCCAAGGGAACCTCCACCATTGCTGCCGTTCTGGGACAAGCTCCTCTACCTCTCCCTCCTCCTGAGTTTCTCTTGTCCTTCATGGCCTCCCTGTCCAGTCTCGGCATGTGCTTCCCATGTAAGTCACTGCTCTGTACAGAACTGCATCCTACTGTTACGCAGACAGTCACGGAAATACTGTACCCAAGCGCCTGAACGTGCTCCACAGAAAGCTTACAGAACACGCAGGAAGGACAATTGCAGTGTGATTGCAGGGTTGGTGACAAAACCAAACGGACCCAGAGGCTTCAGGCTACCCACTCACTGACATGGTTATCAACTGTAATTTTACTGTGGTTTGTGGAGTCAGAGCTGGTCACACTATTTTTTTTTTTTTTTTTTTTTTAGGTTTTTTGAGACAGGGTCTCGCTTTGTGGTTCAGGCTGGCCCTGAGCTCAGCCTCAAACTCACATCACAATCCTCCTGCCTCTGCCTCCCGAGTGCTGGGATTACAGGCGTGAGCCACCACACCCGGCACTGTGGTATGTGGTACTGGTTGCTGCTGGGGTGAGTCTCCACACCCA